>JAJJMA010247099.1:9276-40129 GCA_023529015.1 Papaver nudicaule
GCCACTCTAAGACAGGCGTTATACCAATGGCATATTTATTGGAACACGCTTGGTGGTCCGCCTGATAAAGCGGCCACTCTAAGACAGGCGTTATACCAACGGTTATACAACACATTTATTGGAACACGCTCGGTGGTCCGCCTAATAAAACGGCCACTCTAAGACAGGCGTTATACTAATGGTTATGCAACACATCTTTTTTGGAACACGCTCGGTGGTCCTCCGCCTGATAAAGCGGCCACTCAAAGACAGGTGTTATACCAATGGTTATGCAACACATCTTTTTTTTTTGAACACGCTCGGTGGTCCGCCTGATAAAGCGGCCACTCTAAGACAGGCGTTATACCAATGGTTATACAACACATCTTTTTGGAACACGCTCGGTGGTCCGTCTGATAAAGCGGCCACTCTAAGACTGGCGTTATACCAACGGTTATGCATCACATTATTGGAACACGCTCAGGGCGTTATACCAACGGTTATACATCACATTATTGGAACACGCTCGGGGTGTTATACCAACTGATCACTCTACACTATTTATCAAACTAGTGGAACATGCTCGGAGGGTCGCCTAATACGCGTCCTACCAGTAAAAAGAAAATTTATACAAAAATGCCTCGACACGTCTCCTTTATGCAACAACCAAATCAATTTTATCATAGGTCTACGCGCCTTTTAACTAGCCTCAAAGCAGTATATCAGGGGACTTCTCACGTCCTTTGATATTATAGTCAATTGCTTTTAACCGAAAATATCGCTTCGGGCGCGCATACTCCTTTTCTTACTACACATTATTATTATTTTCTCACTTTCCACTCTCTCCACCTAGTACTCACTCGAGTTCACCATTACACTATTAATCAGCGCCCTGTCAATAAAAGAAATTTTGAAGAATACTTAAATATGATCTCAGTTGTACGCGACAGACTTCTACTTTACAATTAGTATATCAAAACTTGCCTAAAATGTCCACCATGCGGAAATTCTTGCCTAAAACATGGGGATTTGCATAGTTGCAACTGGGGACTACACTATAAAAGAAAAGAAACTTCCGATGCACATAAGAAGCCAACTAAACAAAAGAAGCTAACTCATAAGCGAAATGAGGACTCGAGCGTATCACCTCAAAATGTCAAACGATCAACCAACACAAGTAGGGGTAAATATCAAAACGCGGGGTATTTATTTACCATCTCTCTGTTTTTGAACAAAATACTTCTTCCGCCTTCTATTCCCATTGAACCTGTATAAGCGATCGAGAAAAATAAGACCAAAAGCATACTTGTTTATACTCACGCGACACTCTTCTGCCTCAAATAGTTATCAACTAGTGACTGTTGAAGAGACGGCGCCTCCTCAACAGTCAGGGGACTAATGTGTTGATAACCCTAAATATATCGTTGGTTTCCCTCCAAAGTCAACTCATTTACACCTTGATCCCAAAACCGTTAGCTACCTCATCAACGCGTCTAACCCATATAATAAATACAACTTGGTCGCATGAAACATCGTAACTCTCTCCTTTAATGTCCAGTGTGAACATAAAATGGATGTTTGAGGATTAATCCCCAGTCACAATAGCAACCATAAAAATGTAACTTTTCACTTGAACGACTCTTCGACTAACGCGGACATAGCATCAAGCGGTCACATAAGATATATCACAACTGTTGAGAAAATAAATCCTTGCATCCGACCATACTAAAATTGAATCAAGAGTCATCAACTTGTCATATTCCAGGTTTGAGAAAAATGTTGAGCTCGCCCATTTGATTGCAAAAGCCTCAAACGTGAAAACAAAACGCGGTAAGAAACGCGCTTTGAAAAATAAACACTCCACGAGTTGAGCTCAAAACTGTCAACTACCTCACAACGTGCCATAGTCATAAGCGTCTAAATCCATGTGCGCGCGATTTCTCACATGTCCAAAACAAATACAAAATGGTTAAACTTGGGGACTAATCCCTAGTCATAATGACAAATCGTCACAAAAGTATAATTTTTTGCTCATACAACGCAGGAATGGTATCAAACAACTAATCACAGTTTTCCCTGGCTAAAACAATATTTTTGAGTAACCAATTCTCGCGTCTGATCATGGTTCAAAAAATAAAATAAGTCTTCAGTTGCTACATCTTGTCATATTCCGAGTTTGAACCAGAATCCCGAGCTTACCCATCTTCTCGCAAGAGCCTTAAGCGTACCATCAAAACGCGGTGGAAAAATTCAACCAGTATCCAAGAACATCAAGACGTGCGCCCCCACGATCGAGTATGGTAAGAGTTACGGAATGTGAAACTGTCAGGGGACTTGGGCTATGTGAGGGTGACGGCTGACCTAACGTTACCGTCGGCCCAAGCCGTCAGGGGACTAATGTGGATACCCCAAGTCCATAAAAGACTACAAAGGCCCAGACCCTAACCCAAGGGAGGCCCAAATAGGGAAAGGTCTAAGTGTGTGGACTAGAAAGTCAAGTGTAAGGAATGGCATTTTCGTAATAAATAGCTTGTGGGACACATGTCACCATGGCATGAGAGAGAGATCTCTATAAATATCCAGAGAAAAGTATTTGAAAGGGATCCCATTTTTGGTTTACCTCTCTCCACTTTTCTCTCTCTTTCTCTCTCCTAGAGGAGTGCCCTCTGTGGCTAGGACCAGACTCTCACCTTCACCCATTCACACTTAGCTTCTTCACCTAGGAGATATAAAAATGCACAATTCTCTCAATAGTTGCACTCTCACGAAAGATGTTACCATTAAGCACAAGTTCAATAAGGTCTCTAGAGATCTCCCCCATTTATTGTCATTCTCAAAACAGAGTAACACGAGCGGCCATTTCAAGCAAAGGATTTAGAATACATTTAGATTTTAGTATCACATGATGTTTTTTTTTTCTAGCCAGTGACGAACGCAAGAATTCAAAGTATAACTTTTTATCTTAGTCTTTTACAAACGTAAGAGTCCGAAATAATATCTGTTAGAAAAACGATCAAGATTTCCTTCTTAGCCAGTTACGAACTAAGAACGAAAAACACAACTTTTTATCTTAGCTAGTGACGAACATAAGAGTCCAATATTGTAGTTTAAGAGAAATCATTGCAATAAAAAACTGTCTCTTATGGAATCCCTATCGTTATAAATTCTGAATCTCAACGAATAACAATTAGCGGTTTCAGAGCTATGCGAATCGGGTGCGATTATGAGTCGACTCGGTGAAAAAATTGCATCCTAGTTTTTGTTTTCTTTCATTGTTTTCATGTGACTCTCTACATCTCTTCATGATCTTGTTAGTTTTAGAGGATCAATGTTCATGATCACTACTCCAAATTTGGCTGGTCGCAGCACGTTGCAATTCCAGCCTGTTGTTGCGAAACACGATGTTTCAAAATTCCGCAACGGTACCGTTGCATCTTTTGGGCCGCAAATGTTTCGCAACGGCCCAATTTATGTTGCAGCCCATTTAGGATGAAACGTCCTACCTAACTTTGCGAAAAATTTTACCAAGTCAAAGAAGACCGAACTTGACTCTGACAAAGTCAGTCTTTGACCTGGTTAATTGACTTGGTCTCCAACAGTGATTCCCTAAGCCACAAACATGATTTTCCTGAGCCATAAATATGATTTCCTAAAACCCATTTCAAAGATTCAAATCCATCCAGCAACACTTCCATTCACATACAAAGATTCTTCATCATTCATACATGTTTTAAACATCAAAACATTTACAGAAAAAGGGAACTTAACCCATTTCATGGCTTTACAGATAAGACACTAAAGACATTTCAATGTATATCAACTCTAACTTAGTTTAGAAACCTACAAATAAAATAAGAAAGTCATATTTGTAAGTTTGTATCCTTCATCAATGGCGAGTTCAACTCTTCTGCATTGTATGAAAACCTTGAAACACAACAATGCATAATTAGATATAGAAATATACAAGGGTTTTACAAAGGCATCATGCATTCATGGGCTCATAACAAGACATGTCATGTACATGTCGTCTACATGCTTCAACACTTCCATTTCATCCTTCGTTGTCCCCTTTCCCTTTGCAGCCTTCATTTCAACACGGTAAAGTCCCTGGTATAGTTTTTGAAATACTATTAATAAACTGACCATATCCTCAAAATCACTATAGAGATATAAAAGAACTAACACTACTAAGTAAAGTATATAGCACAAACTCACTTCTGACCCGACCACCAGTAACAACACCAGACAACCGCCATAAAAAAACACCACCATCGACATCACTTGCCACTAATCAGCACCACCACACCTCCGAGGACCATCAGTAACCAGCAGCATAAATAAACTGCAGCAACAATCCATTAATAACCAGCCCCTTAAAATATTATCTTGCACACCCATTGTCCTCCATCAACTTGAAGTCTGTGCACACCAAATGTTGAAGTATAAGGCTTTATTGACTTAGAACTTATCTAAACCACTCAACCTCAAGTTATCTTCACAAATTAATAATCAAAACAATGTGACTTACAGCCATCAGCCATCAACCTAGTTGAAGTATTCTCCTATCAGTACTAAGAAATTAAGGTAGCAATCAACAATAAGAAGAAAAATAAGAATAGGGAAAAAGTAACCGATGATCATAGTTTGACGTATGTTCTATATTTTGTATGCATCACTAGTGACTGTATATAGGTCGAATCATTTAACTAAGACATGTACTTCTCCCACCAACCATCTAGGCTTTGTATTCATTATAGTAGCTAACTCGCGTACTCCAGAACAACTAAGATTATATATATACACATGAAATTAGTGCTATATCTAGTAAACAGATCTTTCTGATGTTAGTGTATCCACTCCAACACCCTTGATCAGTATAGCTCTCTTGACCTTGTAATGTAAAGGTCACACTAACAATACTCAGTCCTCAATTTTGAAGGAGAGACTGCATAACCATATTTGGTCAGAGATCAATGATTCTTACATTGTCAGGCACCACACTAAATGGTCAGAGATAGGCCAGGCTGGGCGCGGATTGCCACATTCCATGGCAACAACTTCACACCTGATATACACATCATTCCCAATCTGAAATGTCTTTTGCCTCAACCTGCAAATATTTTGTAGAGAAACATTTCAATTGGAGGCTATAATCCTTCATGCCAAAGAGTATTGTGTTCATCATATATATTATCTAGAATTTTGATAATAATACCAGCTAAACATCTAATTATCTTTGATTCTCGTGGCCAAGGTGAGGCAAGCAATTCCAAGCAGTTGACCAACCGGTCATTGCATAGACGGTGGTCATGAGACCCTTAACAATGCCAAACCTATCATTGATGACCTGGAGAATTTGAAAAACATTAAGAAAAATGTATGAAACACTACGCCAATAGTTAAAAAATATATCAATCTGATATATCAGGTAATCAAACAAACCAACAAACCTTGGCAAGGGGAGCAAGACAGTTGGTGGTGCAACTAACGTTTGAAAGAATGATGATGTTTGAGGTGCATTCCTTCTCGTTGATACCAACAACATGGGTGCGTCTTTGCTGAGAGTAGAGATTGATAACCTTCTTGGCTCCACCCTGGATCATCTGCCAAAAAAAACTAAGTTATTCAAATGATATATTATGCGTTAAGATTCCCAAGGTAAGTGTTTCAAATTCAACCGAGTCGATTTTGTATTTTAGAATATGCTCCGCGATAGTAGGCTTTTGCAATGGTCATTGAAGTCATACAAATCACCTAAACAAAGAAACATACACAAAAGCAAAGTTCAACTATCACAACTCTATAATAAAATCAGAATACAAATGTTTAAATAGACTGATTGAGAACATGTAAGAATTTGAACCCTAACCCTTTTACCAGTGAGCTCTAATCTGTAGATATTTGTTATTCCCCTTAGGTTTCTGGTTCTTGTGCACATCATATGTTCATAAAACTTAAATCAAAAGTTAACCCATGCCTTAAAACTTCTTGAATACAGTAAAAGAAAACAAAAATTGCATAATCTTACAGAAATATTACCTTACAAAAGAAATTGTTCACAAAATAATGTTAAAATCAAGCAAAAACTAGAGGTGCGCCCGTGCTCCGCACGGGCTGTGGTTGTTCTTACCTATTTGTTTTTTTTCTTTTCTTTTGGTTGTTTTATTATTCAATCACTGAAGATCTCTTGATGGGAAGAGTGGTAATAAGAAACTAATATGATGCAATAGAGTGTGACAATTATTTATTTCATAGAAATGCATAAAATTCTAAATCAGAAATTAATTGTAATTAATTAATTGACTTCTTTTTCTTCAGTTCCTTCTCTTTCGTTTTCATCCAATATGGTCACCGGTTTTCTTTTTCTATGAATTGCAATCGCAAGTAGAGAGACATAATTGGTATTGCATCACATTTTATATCTTTTAAGGAGAATAAACGATAAGCATGTCGTGAAAATACTTAATTCTCCTTGCCCAGGAACACCTACGACATAGGAAATGGTACAACATAAGTTTTAATGAATATAAATTCGCCTGAGTATCTGCCATGTTGGGACAGCTTATATAGTATATCATATGTGGGAGTCGAACCCACAACTACATGGCTAAAGGCCATGCGCTTTAGCCATGCGCTCTTCCAGTTGAGCTAAGATGGCAAGCAAAAATTTACTGTCAAACATAATACATTACAACTTACGCATATCACAAATCCAAGCTACTGTCAGAATCCAACTTAGATTTCACGTTTCCAATCAATTTAAATGGTGTTTTGTGGTTTCCTGTTTTCAGATTACTCCTGCGTCATATTTGTAGCAATGAGATGGCACATTTACAATGCATACAACAGGAAACACATTTCACTCTTCATTTGACTATTAAATATAAATGCACATTTACCTCGCATGCATAAATGTTGTGACATTGTTTGAAATTCGGAAATGTTGAGACACTGTGTCGCCGAAAAGAACATGGCGAAAAAAAAACATACCTCGTACTATCAAGTAAGGCCATCCCATCCCATTTCATTTCCCTAATGTACTTCATTCAATATAAAGAAGTTATTAGACTTCCGATCGTTGTTTCATGACTTCTAGTTGTTGTGCAACCCCCTAACCGAACATTCAACTGCATCTTGTACGAACCACTCTGAAAAAAATACATCTAAAATGTTTTACACTAAAGACACATGGAACAACAATGCATACAATAGGAAAAAAAATTACAGTTATCTTTACGTACAAATCATTATCAGAAGAACGAATTATTTCAAATTTAACCTGCATATACCATCGTTTTATCTATCTGTAAGAAAGAGAAGATTCAAAAGCACTACCCAGAAATGTCTTCTCAAGATTGAGAATGAGTAGAGATTTAGTTCACAATATATGATGAACTATTCTGAAAAAGCAGGGGTACCGAAATACAACCAACTTTTCGTTCGGGCTCGTGAGACTTATGGTCAGATCTGGACGATCTCAAAAATCAATATCCAGATCCGTTAACCTGAGTTTGGATCACAAGGATCAGTCCAACGCAAGACCGGGTCTTGGTAAATCCAATGGATGGATTGAGGACAACAATCAGGAATTCTATTGGCCTAAACACTCAATACCATCCCTCATTCCACATTAAAAGTCGTTTTAACCTACATTCCTATTGGTTGGTGAACATAACCATGGAATTCTATTGGCCAAGAATTGCTTACATTTCGTGGCCGTTCAGGTGTTAGTCAACCAGTTAGATCGATGGCCGTGAATCAATATGGTTTGCTCACCCACGTGGGTAATGAAAGTATTGATCGTGATTGGTCGAAATATTTGTTTTTTTTTGTTACACTCGCTTTACATAATTTTTTTAAAATCTTACACCGTTGAATTTAGGTTTCGTGTGGGTGGTTGAGATTGTTAGATAAGATAACTATTTATAAGAAAAATAAATTTAGAAATCCTAATAATTATTTTCATGAAATAAATATATCATGTAAGCTAACAAAAGAAATTAACATTTAACGAGAATATTTGGTGAGTTTATAAAGAAGGTATATTTTCTTTGTGCGAAAAAAAAGCAAAAAAAAATATATTTTCGAATCTTTACTTACAAAGGTAAGAAAATATATTGTAACCTTAAAAAAAAAAAGATATTTGAGGTAAATAAAAATATACTAGTAGTCCAGCCCGTGCGTTCGCATGGGCCCAAGGCCCGAAGTCGCTTAGTGGGCCGCAATTTATACTATCGTGTATGCCCCCAAGTCCATTGTAAGGGTAGAAAATACCTATCCGATATAAAAGCATCCTAGATAAGCAGCTGTATAAAAAGAATACAGCCGAGATGTCCTGGATCAACGAGTGATAGGTTGGGCGATATATGATTCTGGATTAAGTAGTATGGATCGGCGAGTATACGGAAGGAACCAAGGTTACGTCGAAGTAAGGGATCAACGAGTAGAGACATGTCGCCAATTGTTAGGTGATAGTTAGGTGATATTTAGGTGAGCATTTAAGAGAAGTCAGAACGGATATATTGTCAGGTTGACTGGTTGACTCAGTGGAGGATGCGTCATCAACCTTATCTCCAAGAAGATTCTCTCGTCTATGCTTGTAAAGTAGGGAGAGAGCTCGCCGATGTATGTGTGTCGGCGAGTCGTGACAAATAGTGTCAGCCCAACCTTGTTTGTATTAGCTGTATACCACCATGTAAAAGGTCTATAAATAGTGAACTAGCCTACTGAGAAAGGGGTTGGACACATTTTTGGGATTGGTCTGGAGAGAGGAAAAGTGTCATACTTGCTCTCTACAGCCCAAGACTAAGGTTAGGGTTCTTATTTGAAGAACAAAACATAGAAGATAAGCAAGGTAATGGAGTGTTGTAATCATACTTATATTAGTGGAATCCTTGGATGTAGTCCTTACTTTATGGGCGAACCAAGTAAATCATCTTGTCAAGTATCTCTAACTCTTATCTCCTTTATATTTCGTATGGTTATCATGTTGATATATGCTTTGGGAATGATTGTGTGTATGTTGGTGTATCATATCTGGGTGTACTGTGTAAGATCTAACCATTGGGATTTTACACAGTTACATTTTGGCGCTAGAAAAGGTTTTGAACTTGTTTTTTCCTTGATTTTGAGTATGATTTGAGATGTTATCATATGTTCTTTGTTTCTATATATGGTATGATATATGAGTTTTTGAGTTCGCCGTTATGTTCAGTAAATTCATCATGCTACTTTGAGATGTTATGCTCGCCTATGTAGAATTTCTTCATGCTTTTGCTTCTGTTTTGCTATATATGGTATGCTATGCAGCGTGTTATAAGGATTCTCCTGTAGAGTATTGTTAAGATTAGAAAGTATAGAGTATTTTTAGTATGATACGGCGAGGGATCTGGATTCTCAGTAGACATTTTTTACCATTTATAGAAATCTTGCTGTGTTCAGTACTATTATGGTTATAGACAAGGGTTGGCCGACCTGTTTTGGCAAGTTTATCACATATTTCACCTTTTTCACACAAGCAGTGGAGAAAATTAGTTATAAGGATAGATAAATGTTATTTATGGGTATGAATTCCTCCCAGAAAATGCAAATATAGATATATATTTCCGGCAAAAAGCACCTTTTCCGGCGACTGGCAGAAAACTGTAGACTTATGAAGGAAATTGTGTTCTAAAGCCATTCCAAAAATTTTCCTAAAAACATATGTCGTACTATCATTTTGATTTGAAAACTATGGTATCATAGGATGTTTTTACAATGCTTGTCATGATTAGGTCATCATCTGCACATCACATGATTTAAAGTTGTTCCTTTTGTCTTTCATTCATCAACATTCTGAAAAGTAACCCAACTAACTTATTTGGCCTTTACCCACAGTACTAACAGAGCAATACTGTCAGGAAGTGTGTTTGTCTTCTTTTACAGAATCTCGGCGAATGGGTCCTAGAGGAAGAAGCGATAAAGCGCCGGCGGGTAGGCCTCCTCGGCATACTATCCCTCCTACACCAGTGACATTCCCCAGTGGTCACAACACTAGAAGAAGAGCAATAGAATCAGTTGGTCCAGTGGATCCTAATTTGGCAAGCTCATCTCGCCGATCACCTATCCAACGAGTAACTCGCCAAGAAGAAGTTTACATGGAGGATATTACTCGTTTTGAGAATGCAGAAAGATCACCTGAGCCTAATCCAATGCTAAGGAGAGTCAGTAGTGAAGTAGAAGCAAATGCTTGTGGCGAGCAGATTGGTGGTAGAAGATTTACCATGGGTGAAACATCGAATGCAGGGGAAGCAACTCAAAACGCAATTGCAGCAGGCACGGTGACAGCTAATGTTCAGCAGCAATTGGTACAAGATGTCGGCGAAACATTGCATGCAGCAGAAGAAGCTCCAGCGGTGGTGGCAGAAACTCCACAGGCGGCAAGTAGAAATGGTGTGGCAATAGCTCTTGGTGCTACTGTAACTCGCCCAGTGGTGATAGCAGATAATACTGGATCCACAAATACCACAGAGGCCCTGCTAAGACAAATTCTTGAGGCTAATAATAGGCAGGCGGATCAAGTGCAGAGGCAAATGCAGTTGCAAATGGAGACAGTACTTCAGAGCCACATAGAATTGATGGCGGCACAAAATAAAGGTCATGCATCCCACTCACACTCAACTCGCCATGCACATTCATCTCGTCATGGGTCCCATACACATTCGTCTCGCCACGAGTCTCATTCTCATACCACTCGCCGAGTTGAAAAGAGTGGAACCAGCTCGACTGAAATCTCCGATTCATCGGCGAAATATGACGAAAGGGGCAGGAGGGTAAATTTGCCCGGGAAGGATAAAGATCGTAGCAGCTCTAAGCGACGACATAAAGTAGATAAAGAGATGAAGAAGGATCTGCGCCAACTAAAAGATAAAGTAGAAGCTTTAAGTGGATCTTCAAGGGAGTCGAGATATAGGGTTGCACTTTTAGAGGCACAGAAAACACCTTTTCACGATTGTATTACATATGGGCACGTGTCACCCAAATACTCTGCCCCTAAATTCACCTCCATCTATGATGGAACTGGAGATCCTACACAGCACTCAAGAGCTTATAAGCGAGATATGGCGGCCTGGGTAGGATCAGATCCGATAATGTGTATGGCCTTCCCTGCTACACTGAAGGACGAAGCCCTAGCCTGGTTTGATGGGCTAGAAGAAGGAAAAATCAAATCCTTTGAGAAGTTAGAATGCAAATTCTTGCATGCTTTTATTCAGAATAATAGAGGTCGGCCTGGCGTGGAAAGATTGTTCAACGTTAAGAGAAGGCCCTCGGAGACTTATAAAATTTTTATTCAAAGATGGAGGAAAGCGAGCGGCGAAGTAGGATCAGAAGTGACGGAAAAAGAGAAAATAAGATCATTTCTTAGCGCCATGGAGACAACGGACCAATTGTACCAGAAGTTATTTTGGAACATGCCAGGATTTGCAGACCTTGAGGGCAATGCAGGATGAGTGGTTAAGTTATGAAGAAATTCGAGAAGAGGAGCTGCGACTGAAGAAGGAAAGAGCAAAACAAATTCACTCAATTAATAGTCTCTCGCCGGAAGATCAAGAAGAAATTAAGAAAGAATGGCTGAAGGCAGAACAGCGGAAGTTGGCACAGAATCCTTCGTCGGCGATGGTGGTACCTGAGTCAGGAAAGCAAGAAATTACCGCCGAGCAGCATTGGAATTCGCAGAAGCGAGAAAATTATGATGGGCGTGACAGGCAAGACAACAGGGGAGGAAACTATGGACGAGGAGGAAGAGATAATCGGCGAAATGGGAATGGAGACAGAAGATATAATGGGGATAACAGAAAATTTGGCAGAGGCAACCAGCAAACTTTCCAAGATGCTACTTTGCCTAAGTTGCGTGTTTCTTATACAGATGCATTTGGTCAGATTGAAAGTTCAAACTGCAGGGATGATATCCGCTATCCTTATAACAGAGGAAACCCAAGGGCCCCGCCGACAAATACTAATTCCTTTTGTCAATTCCATCAGTTTCATGGCCATACAACTGAGAATTGCACCGGTGTACAACAAGAAGTTCATCGATTCATTCGCTTGGGGAAATTCCAGGAATTCTTAGAGCTGCCACCACCACCTCCTATCATGGTCCAGCCAATTCAAGCCATTCCGGCTCACACTCCAAATGTGTATGAGGTTAAGGTTGAGCGAGATTTGCTGGAGTTAGATTGCTTTTCCATTGTGCATTCGAAAATTACTAGAGATGAATTTCATGATAACGTCTTGTCTCGAGTTCATAAGCGAGATAGAATGGGAAATGAGATCTGTAGTGTCGCCGCTAAGCAGGAGCCATTGCAAGAATGGATGAAAGCTTGTGTTGGGTTCTCCGCCGAAGAAATTCCACCAGAAGGAAGAAATCATAACAATCCTTTGGTTCTTACCATTCAGGTGGAGCAGTTTAGACTGCCAAAGGTGCTCATCGACCCAGGAAGCTCCGTGGATATTCTCTTTAATACTGCCTTTGAGGCAATGAGGACGAAAGATGATAAAATACCCTCGCCCACAGTCTCCTCCTACAACATTTATGGGTTTAATGGCATCGCTTCTAAGCCTAAAGGCGAGATTGAGTTAAAAGTAAAAATTTACGACGATTACTTCTTGAAAACTACTCTCTGTATTGTGGATGTTGACTCGCCCTATGCAGCAATTCTGGGAAGACCATGGCTCCACAGCTTGAAAGGGGTCCCCTCTACTTACCATCAGCGCCTAAGATTCCCCACACCATTTGGAGTCGCCGAGTATGTAGGAGATTTAGCAGTGGCTAAGGCGTGTAATTCGGCGGATGTACAAATGCGAGAAAATCGAAAGGCAAAGATTATAGAGAAAAAGAAGCTTGGCAAGGAAGCGGTTAAGGAGCAGGAGATTTTAGATTTCATCGCCAACCCCACCACATATGTGCATTCAGTAAATTCAGTAGAAGACTCGGCGAAGCCCGGAGATAAGACCTTATAGCAATTAAAGGAACCATCGCCGATGGGAGAACCAGAGCTACACTTTACGGCGGTGGAACCTACTAAGGATGTTAATATCGGCGATGATCAGGATCCGAAGATGGTAAAAATTGGTACTCTATTAAATGAAGACGAATCGGCGGATTTGCAAGCACTACTCAAAGAATATGTTGATGTCTTTGCTTGGGGTATGAACGAGATGCCAGGGATTGACCCGGCGATAGCATGTCATAAACTAGATATTGATCCAAAGGTCAGACCATTCAAGCAAAGGATAAGGAAATTGGCCCCAGCTTATAAAGAAGCAGTAGAGGCAGAAATTGACAAAATGAAGGCATCTGGTATAATAAGGCCAGTGCAGTACCCGCAATGGATAGCTAACATGGTTGTGGTACCAAAGAAGAACAAGGGAGTAAGGATCTGCATCGACTTCAGTGACCTTAACAGAGCTTGTCCCAAGAATAGTTTTCCACTGCCGAGTATTGACCAGACTGTAGACGCTACATCAGGTCACGAGTTGCTGTCATTTATGGATGGTTATTCAGGATATAACCAAATACCCTTGGCGGAGGAAGACCAGAAGCATACAGCTTTCTTTTCCACTAAGGGGTTATTTTGTTACACTCTGATGCCATTCGGGTTGAAGAATGCTGGCGCTACTTATCAAGAAATGGCACAGAAAATGTTCGAGAAATGGATAGGGAAGACGATGGAAGTATATGTCGATGACATGCTTGTCAAGAGTAAAAAGAAGCAAACTCATGTGGAAGACCTCAGGGAGATATTTAACCATATGCGTATTACTAAGTTAAAAATCAATCCAGCAAAGTGTGTTTTCGGTGTCACTTCAGGAAAGTTCTTGGGATATGTCGTCACCAAGAAGGGAGTGGAAGCTGATCAAGCCAAGGTCAAAGAAATTATAGAGATGCCCTCGCCGGTTACAGTAAAAGATGTCATGCGACTCAACGGGACTTTGGCGTCTCTTAACAGATTCATCTCGAGGTTCTCTGACAAGTGCAAACTATTTTTCCAGACACTCAAGAAAGGAGAAAAGTTTAACTGGACTGAAGCACATGAAGCTGCATTTCAGGGCATTAAAAAGTATCTCGCCACTCTCCCAGCAATTCAGCCACCAGAGAACTCAGAGTATATCTCGCCGCGACACCTTTTGCCATAAGTGCAGTGCTTGTAAGAACCAAAGGTGGAGAAACACCTATATATTATATCAGTAGAACGTTGCAAGGGGCAGAGAAGAATTATACCAAAATAGAGCAGCTGATTCTAGCTTTGGTATTCGCATCTCAGCGACTACGTCCATATTTTCACGCTCATCCCATTGTGGTCCTCACCAAAACTCCAATAGAATCTATCTTGCACAGCTCTCAGCGAGTGGGACGCATCGCTAAATGGAATTAACAAATTGAACAGTTCGGCGTCCAGTATGAAATACGTACAGCTCAGCGGTCTCAAGTCATTGCGGATTTCCTCGTCGACTTCCCAATTGACGAAGAAGAAGAGATAGAAGAAATCCCATCCTCTTTGGATGAGCGAGAACATGAAGTACCAGATCTACTGAAATGCAGTCCTGATGGATGGGAGGTTTATGTAGATGGTTCATCAAATAAAGAAGGAAACGGAATTGGAATTGTCCTTATCTCGCCGAAAGGGGCAAGGATAGTACACTCGCTAAGGCTAGAATTCCCGGCGACTAATAATGAGGCAGAATATGAAGCAGTCATTCATGCAATGCGAATACTCATCGAAATGAAAATTAGCAATGTTAGATTGACAAGTGACTCTCAGCTGGTGATTCGACAAATGTCTGGACGATACCAGACTACAGACCCATCTATGCAGAAGTACCTAAAACTTGCTAGGGAGTACGCCCAGAGGATCATAGGTATCAAGTTTCGCCACATCTGCAGAAAGGATAACAGGCACGCCGATGCATTGGCGTTCATCTCCTCAATGATGACAGATCCTGATGTTACTTCAATAGCTATTGAAAGAGTGATGCAGTCATCGGTAACAGCGCCAAGGCAAAGAGAAGTATTAACGACAAGTACTGAAGAGTCAGTAGAGACAGATTGGAGATCGCCAATACGGTATTACTTGGATCGTTTGACCTTACCAGGAAATCAAATTTTAGCTCATCAGGTCATCAGTCGTTCGGCGAACTATGAACTCCGAGATGGAATCCTATATCGCCGGTCATTTTCAGGTCCATTGCTGCGATGTGTATCAAGAGAGGAAGGCAATGAATTATTAAAAGAAATCCATGAAGGAGACTGCGGAAACCATGGTGGCCAAAGATCTTTAGCCTTGAAGGTCAGAATGCAGGGATACTACTGGCCTTGGATGAATAAAGACGCAAAGGAATATGTTCAGCGATGCAAGCCATGCCAGCTGTATGGAAGAAGAATTAAGGCGCCGGCAACATCTTTAAATTCAGTGCTCAGCCCTTGGCCTTTCGCCAAGTGGGGCATTGATATTATTGGACCACTAACTACAGGTTCCGGACAACGGAAATACATTATTGTGGCGACAGATTATTTCACTAAATGGTGTGAAGCCAAAGCTATCAGGAAGAAAACAGGACAAGAAGTATCCACATTCCTTTGGGAGAACATATTCTGTAGATTTGGTGTACCGGCGGAAATATGTACCGATAATGGAAAAGAGCTGGTCGGCGACAACATAAGGAAGTTACTCGCTCATTACAGTGTCAAACTGGGGAAATCAACTCCCTTATACCCTCAGAGTAACGGCCAAGCAGAAGCCACCAATAAGACTATTGGAATGGGACTGAAGAAAAGATTGGAGAAGCATAAAAGGGCATGGTGTGAGCATTTGCACAATGTCTTGTGGTCATATAGAACTACGGTTCGAGAAGCAACTGGAGCATCTCCTTTCTTACTCACTTTCGGCGCTGAGGCAGTACTCCCATCTGAAGTAATCCTGCCTACTACAAAGCATGAGGCATGGGAAAAGAATCTGAATGCAGATCTAATCCTAGCCAAGCTAGATGACCTAGAAGAGCAGCGGCTGATCGCCCTTACACACATGGAGAATTACCACCGGCGATTAGCAAGAGAATATAACAAGCGAGTGAGAGTATTCACCCGGCGAGTTAGTGCTTCGAGAAGTTCCCCCATCTCAACGAGAAGGGTGCAGGAAGCTGGAACCTGTATGGGATGGCCCTTACGTCGTCAAAAGAGTGGCTGGGCCAGGAGCATATATATTGATCGATGAGCATGGCGTGCAACTTGAACATCCTTGGAACGCCAGGTTCCTGAAGAAATACTATCCTTGAGAGATACAATGTAAAATCCGAAGTCTTGGGCGGGCATAATACCCAAGAAGTCTTATTAGCTTATGTAAAACAACAGCAAATAAGATCCGGGGACGTAGGTTTGCTATCATGCGCCGAACCCCGTTAACAAATCGTTGAGTCATTTGCATTTTAAAGCTCCTAGAGCAGAATAGATGAGGCAAAATGCTCAGCAACAGGCTATAAAAGCCATCTATAGAGGCACAAATGCCCAAGGCAACAAATGCCATACGAAACCCTGATCAGGTGCTAAGGCCAAGTGCCATCCTTAAAGGCATGACACCCAAATCAATAAATCAACTAAGAGCCAAGATCTTTTAGGCAGAAGGCCTACTTCCATTGAGTGAATACCCTTATCGTATTGGTTAGTCCAACCCAGGCTAGTTGTAAGACCAGTCGTGTTACTTGTTGATCTGTAAGTGTTTGTAAGGAAATAAGGTCCCCTTTTGCTGTAGCATCACATCGGCGGTGCCGCTGGTGTGTTAATCCGTCTACGCCATAGCATCACTTCTGGCGGAGTGTATTAAAGTCTATGAGGGCAACCCATTCTACTTATATTAGATCGCCGACGGGCACAAGTAATGGTTACGGCTGGGGTCTATCCTGTTGCTCTGGGAAATTGTTAGGTCAATTTATAAGAAATTGTTGGCGGTACGAGGGCCAGGGCTTCACTTAATGGAAAGTTAACTCTTTGAAGATAAAATAAAGAAGAACAAATAGGGCAACGAAAAATTGCATATGGAAAGCAAATGTCGACAGACATAAAGATAATATTCATCAAAACAACCTCCCCAGGGGGTAATAGTTCATTACAGGAAAATCTAAGATAGTAAAAGAAACACAAAAGACTAAAGAGGTAAACCAGTTATCCTCCCCAATATTCAAAAGAGGCAAGGAGCAGAATACTTCAACATCTTGGATCGGGGAAAGGACTTTTTGGAGTAGCAGGCCTGACTTCTTCAACATCGCTAATGTAATCTTCGAAAGTATTTTCAGCTCCAGCATCTTCAGGTTGGTTAGCTTCGGCGACAGTACTTTCCAAGGTTGGCTCGAGGATAGGTTGGATAATCTCGGCGGTGCCTGTTTCTGCGCTTTGCTCGACGATTGGTTGACTAACATTAACAGTCGCTATTCCTGGATTCTGCTCGCCGAGTTGTCCACCTTTTACAGTTTCAGCAAAGATAACAAGGGACAGATTTTGTCCCTTTGGATTTTCATCTTCAATTTCCTCTTCTGAGCTTTCTTCCTCAGATTCATAATTCTCTTCTTCCTCCTCTTCTTCATTCTCTTCTTCACCCAGCACTTCTTTTCCTTTGGTGCTTGCCTTCTCTTGCATGGCGAGCTATTCAGGAGTAGGTCGTTGATAGGCCAAGGGAATCTCAACTCCCTTCTGAGGCAAGAACTTGTAAGCAAAATCTTGGGCACCGATAAAGGCAGCGCTAACAACGTCATCCTTATGGCGCTTTTCCCAATATTCAACATCATCCTTAGCCTCGGCGACCTCAATCTGAAGACTATCTCGGGCACTCTCAAGTTCTTGAATCTTGCCAGCACAAGAGGCATGGTCAAGAAGCTGCTTGTTCAGATCTGCAAGTTGGCCAACACAAGAGTCATGTTCTTTAAGTCTCTCGGATAGCTCTTTTATCTTGTCAGGGCAAGACTTGTGCTCCCTGAGCTCATCAGAAAGCTCCTGGATCTTTATCTCAAGCTCATGACAACCACTGGCGATCTCCTTTTGGTGATCCAACTCATTCCTTAGCTTCTGAATGGTAGCTGAGGCAAAGGAAAAGGAAACATGGTAAAACAGGTGAAAAATAAATACAAGTATGATAAGTCATGGGTAAACCCTATAAAAGCTACCTTCTAGGTTGTGGACATGTCCACGCATACCCTCTTGTGCTTCCCTAAATTGAGTCATATGAAACTCAAAGTTTTCGTTCGCACACGGACCTAGCATTCGTTCTATTTGACGTTGTTGGGTAGAACACTGCTTGTACAAATCAATTGTCAAAGCTTCACGCCTCTCCGCCATATCTTTCCAGCGTTGAATTTGAAACTCGGCGGTCTCTTTTTCAGTGCTTAAGCTAATAACTTGAGAAGCCAATTTATCAGCTCTGGACTTCTCCTCTTTCCAAAGGAAGGAAGCTCGCTTGTGACCAGTCTCGGCCTCTGTCTTGGCAGCAAGGGCAAGTTCCTCTCGGCGAAGTGCATCATCCCGTTGGTTAATCATTTGGCCTAATTCCGATCGAGCAGCTTGATAAGTATCACAGAGGTTTCTTATAATATCAACATCCTGATCCAACTCTCGGCGACACCATTTAAGGTCCTTGAGGAAAATGAATAACTGACTACATTGCTTAAAGTTGTTATTACTAAGTCTCTCAATTTCGGATTCAGCTCGCCTAAGCCTATCGTCATCGGAGGAATGGCAACCTTGGAAGGCAGGAAATCTAATGGGTCGGCGACAAGATCAAGACGGAAAGAAGAATAACATAACAGAAAGAGACATGGAGAAAACTTACTTTGTTGAGTTGTAACTGTCAGACTTCGCTCTCGGACATCCTTCTTCAACCTTTCAATCTCTTGGCCACGCACCAAAGCGTCATGAGTCAGCTGGCTAATTTGATTTTTGAGGTTAATGTTCTCACGGCCAAGACCTTCATTGGCCGAGGCAACACTCAAGCAGTGGTGAAAGTGCTGACGGATAAGTATAAATATTCGACGGCGACAGAGCCAGAAAAAAAAAAAAATGAAGCGACTTAAAGGATACTCACCATATTGAAAAGGTTGAAGTGCTCCTGATAAGGGACGACAGCGGCAGCATTATGGAAATTCGGGTGATGAACAAACCCAGGGCGACTGTATTGCGCCAATGTCTCAAAATATTCTTGGTCTGTGCAGTCTTCCGCCACACTGAGCTTGTCGAAAGCTTCGGCGAGCATATTAGAGATAGTTGGCTGCAAACTTCCAGGTCCTTAAGTAGATTGAGGAGTAAGAGGGTGCCGAGGCAACCTGTCAAGAACAACTAAGCCGGCGAGATGCGGCTCAAGTGCTGAGGCAGCGGGAACGTAAGGAACAGAAGGTATCTTAGGATTCTTGGAAGAAGAAGATGGTTTGGAAGTATCTTGACTATCGGATATGTTAAGCATGTCCAGATCCACCTCAAGACGATCACCTCCTATGGGACGTGTATCAGGGTCTTGATTCATGTCTTCAACATCTCCAGTAAGGGGAAGATTGGTAGAGCCATCCTTTACAGACTGATCTGTAAGCATACCAGAATTATCCTTTAAAGGTTCATCGACGAGCATGTTGGAATTACCCTTGGTAGATTGCTCGGCGACTGTCTCAAGGATTTCCTTGCCAGAAGCCATCTCCTTATCTTGAGAAGAAACTGGTGGAGGAGGAAGGTTCTCCGAGGCAAGTCGGCGAAGCTCTTCAGCTATCTCGGTGGGAGATGGCCTGGGTTTCTTTGGACGCTGCAAAGTTGAATATCACCAAAGACTCATCTATCAGCTCTCGAAACAAGCAGAGGCAAATATAGATATATATTTTAAAAATATATTTGCATATATTTTTAAAATAAATTAAGTTAAAATGCTTGTTTCTAGATCTTCAGTTGGATCTTTGATAGTTCTGCTAAGAATAGATATATATTTACCTGAGAAGGGTCGGCGGTATCCTCTCGCCCTCTTTTTGTTCCAGCAATTGCGTCAGCTGGGAGCTTGACATAGTCTCTGTCTTTCACCCTAAGAAACTTGCCATTCTCATCCTTCTGGTACTTGTCAGCATCAGGCCAAACTACATTCCAAAAGGTATGCTTGGCGAGATGGGCATGCTCAGGCAAAAAAGCTTCTCGGATTTTGGTCTTGTCATCATCCTCCCAACCTAGTAACCAGGGCCCGTCAATGAGACAAGGGAGATTGGAAAAATCGCCCTCAGAGCTATGACGAACAGTCGGTTTATCTTTTGTACTTGTAAACTCAACATCGGCGAGTAACAACTCTGCAGCAGGATAATTCCCTTTTGGCGTAAATCGAACAGCCCAGGGATCAGTCTTTCTCATACAAGAAGCCACAGAATATTGTTCAAGGAATTTCTTCACAGTAAATTCCTCAGGCTTGTGAGCATCCAGCTTGGCGAGTAGAGGATAGTTAGTCTGCCCATCTCGGCGCTTGCTCCACTCAGTCATTACTCGGATAGCATTCCCTGTTAACTGAAAGGGACTTCTATTAATCGCCACAAGAAGGTCGACGATGAAGGTATTGTTTGGATTATAAAGAGGGAATGTTAACCCAGATTTCAGCTGACCAAAGGCAACGGCGGCCCAAGTATTACTCGTCTCTGATCGAAGAAGATCGTCGACGGATAGTAGATCAGATGCCTTCTTTGTCTCAGGCAGAGAATGGATTTTGGGGTTAAGGTACTCTACGTTGAAATGAGCACAATAACTAGGCCAATCGGTCTTCCAATTTGGCACCTTTGGGTCAGTAGATTTGGCTTTGCTAGCCGTGCTTTTAGACCTGGAAGATTTAACAGTTGAAGCCATTAAAGTAGCTCGAATGTTGCCGGAAAAGATGAAGATTGGTGGTTTCCGGTTGAAATTTGGCCGGAAAAGATGAATACTGGTGGTTATCGGTAACGGAAAATGGCAGAAAAGAGATCTGTAGCAGAAATCAGTGAAGAGATCGTCAAAAGGTAAAAAAAAAAATATATAGCAGTTATTCAAAGAGTAATTGAAATCTTCAGTCTGTATGGAAGAAGGAGGAAGTTGAAAAGCTCAGATGCAAAATGCAGCGGCAGAAGGTTTAGGGTTTAGGAGAAGAAAACTCGTAAAGGAAGAAGCAGGTGCAGAGCCAAGTATTTATAGGGGCAAAAAGAAAACCAACCGACGATAACGGTTGTGAGCTGTAATGGAGTAGTGGAGATAATGGGCGTAAACGGTTACCAGTCATAAAGTAGAAGCTGCGCATGGAAGACACGTGGGGTAACTGATACATGGCAGCGGACGTGTGGCGTAAAAAAAGGCTTAGTGGAGAACGTGGGGCGGTATTTTCGGCGAGTACTATAGTTTCATCCCCGGCGACTGAAGTCTTAGGAGATGAAAGAGGCAAAATGTAAGGGTAGAAAATACCTATCCGATATAAAAGCATCATAGAGGGGCTGTGGTATAAAAAGGATGCAGCCGAGATGTCCTGGATCAACGAGTAACAAAGACGGGCGATATAAGAATGAGCGAGTATGGTACCAACGAGTAGGGTATCAGCGAGTAAGGTGCCAACGAGTGAAAGACCTGTCGCCAATTGTTAGGTGATAGTTAGGTGATAATTAGGTGAGCATTTAAGAGAAGTCAGAACGGATATATTGTCAGGTTGACTGGTTGACTCAGTGGGGGATACGTCATCAACCTTATCTCCAAGAAGATTCTCTCGGTGATGTTTACTAAGTATGAAATGAGCTCGCCGATATATAGGTGTCGGCGAGTCATGACAAATAGTGTCAGTCTAACTTTGTTTGTATTAGCTGTTTACCACTATGTAAAAGGCTTATAAATAGCCAACTAACCCACAGAGAAAGGGGTTGGACACATTTGGGATTGGTCTGGAGAGAGGAAAAGTAACCTACTTGCTCTCTACAGCCCAAGACTAAAGTTAGGGTTCTTGCTTAAGGAACAAAACATAAAGATTAGCAAGGTAATGGAGTGTTGTAATCATACTTATAATAGTGGAATCCTTGGATGTAGTCCTTTCTTATGGGCGAACCAAGTAAATCAGCTTGTCAAGTATCTCTAACTCTATCTCCTTTATATTTCTTATGACATTGGTATAGATGTATGCTTTAGGAATGATTGTGTGTATGTTGGTGTATCATATTTGGGTGTACTGTGTAAGATCTAACCATCGGGGTTTTACACAGTTACAACCATATTTGGTTGAAATCGGATTAACCTGTAACCTTGGTAACCTGATCACGTTCTTGTCTATTCCATAGTCCGTCTCTTCTGTTATACGGCTATTCAAGAACTGATACGTTACACACAAGGTTGAAAGGTAGCAACGCACGGCTGCACTCGGTGTTGTAAGACCTAGTTAGCTCCAGCTATACAAGTTTCTTAAGTGATTCTTCATGTATAACTGAGGTAGAGACAAATTGGGCTTAGCTTACTCGGTTTGCTTGTCAGCCCTGATTTGTGAAGTAGATTTCCGTATGACCTGGATTTAATCATCCGAAGGAAGTCAACTTGTGTATGGTAAACTGATAGAGGACAGTTAGACCATACGTCAACAATTAGGTTGCAAAGACAGTATTGCTGACACAAGCCTTTGACATCGGTCAAAGCAACTCCTAGGCCTGTAAAGGACGTCAGCTGGGGGAATCAAGTGCGTGACGATCTGTGGGGGATCTAGAGACGTAAGGAGTGCGACAGTAGCCAATTCGCTTGGAGGGCTGGAGTTGATCTCTGCTACATCCCAGACCGAAGTCTTATAGTAGGCTAGCGTTTGTAGTCAGTTTGTATTGGGCGGTGTTCAATATGGACGAGGTCCAGAGGTTTTTCTGCAAGGCAGTTTCCTCGTTAAAAAAATCTCTGGTGTCTTGTGTGCTTTTACTTTCCGCATTATATCTCTGATTATATAATTAAAGCACCAAGTAGTACGTTATTTAATAACCGTAGAGTTTAACTCCAAAGTCCCAACTTTGTTGAGTTGATCACCAAGATCACAACTCCGGTTATCTAGGTTTGGATATTGATTTTTGAGATCGTCCAAACCTAAACCATAAGACTCACGAGCCCAAACGAAAAGTTGGTTGTATTTCGGTACCCCTCCTTTTTCAGTTTCAGTATTGTTAAATTTGTTAGATGTATGGTTAATGGAAAAAAGTATATATATACACATGGGTCTGGAAAGAGAGTTCCTACAAGAAATGTTAATGGGGGAGATGAATCATTGGGAGTGCAGAATCAGGAAAGAACTACCTGATAAGCAAACATCATTGATGCCTGACCAAGGTTGTGAAACACGCCTATTTGCGTTGTACATCAGAAACAATAGATTTTTGTTAGGAGATAATGGTCTTCTATAATTAGGTTTGCTGATGTATGCGTCAGACTTTAGTAAGTTAAGAAAATGGTAATTGGTATGTAGTGTGTTTTCAGTGGTGAAAGCAGACCTTAATAATAAGTTATTTAATTATTCAATTAAGGACTTTACTATTGTGCATTTGAGGTATGATGCCTGACCCAAGTTGTTGTGTGGCACCATTTTCAAGTTAAAAGAGATAGCCACACAAGCCGTAGACTTTGAATTAAATGAGCATTTACAACACTTGCGGATTGTTAGGGCATTGTCCGGTCAAACCCACTAGCGTTGGTATGTCAAGCTGGTTGTCAGTTTTAGGTGTCAAAACACAATTTTTGATTTAGCCTACTAGAGTTTAGATTTCGGAATTGGGATATAGACTAAGTAGTAGAGACCTTGAAGACGAAGACTGTGAAGACAAAGAAGACATCAATTATTCTTCATCGACAAAAGGTTAGTAGGAGTTATGACTTTTATGGAAACTAGTCGGCAACCCGTGCTACGCACCGGGTAGGGTGATTATTCATGTTATGGTGTGGCGGGGCTCCGCCCCGCCCCTGTTTTTAATTAGAATTAAAGTAACTCAATTAAAGGGGCTAGAAATCATAAATTTCTATTAATAACCTTTGTTTGATATCCTTCTAAGATATGATAAAAAAGATGTAACCATTAAATTTAGATTACAATTAGTATTTGGTTTGTTCTTAGTATTACGATTAGTCATCTACCGTCTACAATGATGTTGCAGATTAACTAAGGTTTTAAAACAGTTAACCTATGTGTATGTGTACCATAAGATAATCAATATTTTTAAAGTAAATAATCTAATAATAACCATTAAATACTAAGTTTGAATGACAAATAAATCATTGGGCATAAAATAAACTGGTACCAAGAAATTCAAGAGATAAGCTGTTATAAAAAGCATAAATAAATAACCTAATAACCTAAGATCATAATTGTTGATTGGGAGTGGCGAGGCTTCGCCCCGCCCCGGCCGTTCAAATTCGATGGAACATGTTTTAATTGAAACGATTCTAACCTGCCCAAAAAAAAAAAAAACTGATATCTTAAGACATGAATAATATTGACAATAGTAATATACAACTGAAGCAACAATTACTATCAACCCAATAAATAATTTTTAATTAGCATGTGACGGCCCTTCGTCACACCATAATTAAAAGTTGCCGCAATTTAGTTTCTTATCCGACATTGCGCATTGTTTGTCTAAATGCATTAGAACATCTCTAATTAATTTAGTATTCTAAAATCTGGTTGTTAGGGCAGGCAACCAACTCTCGTATAGCTAGGGTAGGAAATTAGTTGACCATACATGCCTTCTAGCGAGGATCCAATACAATATATGCACCGAACTCAAATAACCTCCCAAAAAATGAACTATCATAACATAACCAAAAAATATGGAATAAGAATTATAGGCAGTAAAACTACCAATAAACTATTTCAAAGTTTCGTCCCTCTTTTGTTTTTCGATCGGCAAAGGTAAAAAAATTATAAAAGGCCTACCAGAGGTAAGCAAAGAGGGGCTCTAAAGAGCTTACAGTCACGAAGAATGAAAAGGTTTAGAAAGCAAAAACAGATTAAACAACTCAAGCAAAAGCATAGACTAATTTAGGAAAAAAGAGTTCCAGTTGGCTAAGTTTAGACTTGACCCGCTAAGTTTGAGGAATTGTTGCACCAAAATTAAGCTTGCATCTTTACATTTTTAATGATCCAAGTCTTCATTCAGAGTAAACTCTTCAAAGATGATGGCATTTCTAGACTTCCAAATAAACCAACTTATGGCTGATGGGATCAAAGGCCATAGCTTCTTTTCAATGGGGTGCAGCAATCTTAAACTCCAACTCTTTATGATGTAATCAATGCAGTTGGGCATTGGCCACAAAAAACCATTTTTGAAATAAACCAAACTAGTGTAGCAAACTTACAGTGAAAGGGAAGATGAGTGACTGACTCTTCGGATTGGCAGCAAAGAAGACACCCATTATCAATGAGTTTTCCCCTTTTGTGAAGAAGATCCATAGTATTCAGCCTCTTGTGGTATACCAGCCATAGCAAAAATTTAAACCAATCAAAGTTTTCTAAGACAATCAAAGTTTGGACCCTCCTATATTATGCAAGTTCCAAGATAAGTGTATTAACATGAATGGTTATAGATAAAGTAACTAACCTCTCCCCTAAAGTAGCCCATGAACTGCAACTAACCTCGAAAAAAAAAAAGCTTAAAGGCACGCAAAATCAACTCATAAACCTGAGTGAGCTTTTGCTCGTTACATAATGGGAAAGACCATTTTCCGAAGTAGCGAGGGAAAACTTAAGTCGGCCTAAGAGATTTTTTGTTGGCGCCCATTCATCCAAGTATTGCAACATAATCCATAAAACCCACCTGTTCTCGTCTTCTAACTACTCTCTCACTCAATAATGCCATCTAAATGTACTCTTGTGTTGTACTACGTCAAAAGCATGCAAGGTGTTTGCCTACTTAAATAATTGTGCTATCTATGGGAGTCGAACCCACAACTACATGGTTAAAAACCATTTGCTCTGCCATTTGAGCTAAGATAGCAAGTACCATATACTATAATGGAATTTAAGATGATGACATTTAAATGCAAATAATGGTGGTGTCTTTCTCCTTCCTATTATACGTTCAACAAAGAAGGTTGTGTAGCACTTTTTAAGGTTCCCACAAATAAATTTGGTAATTGCATTCTATTATTTATAAAACTCACAAACAATAGAATCTGCACATACAACACCTAACTTACCCAAGCTGATTCCACCCTGAGTTGGTGCCTGCAAGTGAATAGTTTAAAACATTGGAAGAGAAAGGCTGACAATATGAAATCAGTACCGAACTCTGCATTAAAAACCGTGATGACTAAAAACACGGCATACCACTTTTACTCTAAAACCAATTAGTGCCATGAGGTAGTGATTGACAACAAATTTTCACCCACAAAGTGCAGCATATGATGGAGGAGTCAGCCAATATAGTTATGGTGTAAATTTCCACTTATAGAACTCTCGATTGGGGGAAAAAAACTTGTTGACCAACAGAACATGCAGCTCACTCCCGCACACTGTGCAGACTTCAACAACTAACTAAACAAAACTTTGCAACGCTGCTTCAAAACATTTTAGGTATGCAGCAGCTCCATTGAATGCTCCAGGTACACCCTAATATAATCGGTATAAGCGTTTCAAATGAGTAACAATTAGCATTCTGACATCATTTTTGAAGATGAAATATACCCGCACCTTTGAATCATCCCAGGGAGATGCAGGAAGATTGGTTACAGACAGTGGTCCTGCAACGAAGATAATCAAGCTATGAAATGCAAAAGAAAAATAGAGTGCATCTGCATTGCATATGCGTAAATTATTATCTCATTATCTCATTACCAAAAGCTCCCTATGAGCATCATTTTTGTAATTGTGGATTCAAATTGATATTATTGTGGACTGTTTTTAGTTATCCTTCTCTGATATCTTAGTATGCAAACCATTTGGAAATGATAAACCAGGAAGAAAGACAGCCATTTGAACAATGTTAATTACATGTATTTTGTAACTAAACAATGAAGAAAGATAGCCATTTGAACCTTGGTGAACTTTGTTCCGATACAAAATCTCATACCACCACCGAAGGCCATGAAATGTTTTGATGCTCCGTTCAATTCCACTCCCTATGACAATTGTAATGATGTGAATGAGGACCTTGGAGAAAAGTAAAGAAATTTAAGAGCCAGGCAATAAAAAAATAGGTACTCACATCCCATCTCCTTGGGTTGAACTCAAGGAGATCTTTGTACTTGTCAGAATTCAAATGCACCGCTGTAGGGCAGACCATAACTGCCCAGCCTGCTGGTATTGTGTATCCTGTCATGATTCATTTGAATGATGATTTAGGTTTTGAAATGTTACTGAAATTATCTTAGAAAATTTTATTGTTTTTTTTTCCAGCAATTTAATTGCTAAATTATCTTTTACCTTTTATTTGTATATCTTTTAATGATTTTCTGAAAATTGCAGGGACAGTTTTCGCCAATCTCATTGTTTCGTTGATAACCTGCAAATTTAGTGAATTGGTAAGTTTTAAAACCTCATGTAGTTGCAAGAACAATAATGGTACATCTACCAGCGTAAGATTAACAGCTTGTCGGCTTTAACTATTGAACTCACCTGAGCTGTGAAAGTCATTGATTTGTATTCCTGCCATGTGAGTTCTGAATCCTTATTTTCTCTGTTCCGGATAATTGCCTCGCGTTCTTCCTAATAGTTGATGATGAAGCAAATCAGAATATAACTCGAAAGATGTTAAACCGAGTGCTAAAAAATGAGAGTAACACTCACTGTTAATTCTACCAGGACTGCAGGATTCTCCGTAAGAAACTTAATGTCTAATGTTATCGCTAAGGAAGTAGACTCAAAGCTGGCAAAGAGAAGGACAAACCGTTCCTTCTTTATCTAGTTCCTCAAGGACATGACTTTTTCTAGGTGTTGTTCGTCTCTCTAATAGCAAATCTCTTAACATCTTCATTGCTTTTTTCCGACCCTGATCAAACCCACATAGAGTTAATACGAAAATTCACAACTATATGATCTTAGATGCTCAATCAGGATAACGAATACAAAATTTCTCTTTACCTGTATCAGGAATGTCGAGAGGGAAAGAAATCAGTCCCTGTATAAATGCAACAAAGTTTTCTCTTAAATTTTCTGAGGACTTGGTTGGATCATATTGGTAACTGATGATCAAATATCATCTGCAAAGGACCAAATCCCTATACAATAATCCAAATATCAGTCAGATATCGAGTTACAACTAACAATCACTATTAAGGAACTACATCAGAGAAGCAGGTAGAACAGAAAAAAATCGACAAAAGGAATACAACTGGAATAGATAAAAAAAACAAACAAAAAATCTCTTACAATCTTTCTATTTCTATTAAAATGCGCCTGACATTCAGAGCGACGTGAAGTAAAAGCAGCACCAGCAGGCACCACAACCCCGTGCTCACCACAACTACCAGCAACACCACTACCATTAATCAAATCCAACCTAAACAATAAGACATATTGACTGCCATGAATTTCATAACCAAAGTCTTCCGTAGACTCAAAAGAAAAATGTAAATGTCGAATGAAAAAGGGTGCAAGAGAATGATAAGCTCAACTGTTACGACTGCTTGGTTGAGACATTGAAATTAGTGTTTCATATATCCATAAAAATAAAAAAAAACACTACACAACTATAGTATCTGAGATTGATGCGTAAGGGTGCAAGACCATGGTAATGATTGCATTAATTGATACAACTCTACTCATTTCTGAGCAACTCCCAAATTTGCAGAATTTGCAGAAACTTGTGTACATTTATCATTTTAGCAAAAGCTGAATGGTAGAAAGTTAGAAACCTGATTGCTTACCTCAAATCCTAACTCTTCTATCTTTAACAACCCCACAAATAGCACTTTAATACCTTCGTTGAAATCCCCAATCCTCCTTCATTGGTGATAGTCTAAGGTATAAGTATCCAAAATATCCCTGATATTCACCTTAGAGTGTAATTAAATTCATGAATATATGGTTTCAAACTTCAAACTACAAAATAGTTAAGGCCCATTTTCAATGTTCACCAATTCTTACAGGCATGTAAACTTCAAACTTCAACTCAAGAACCAAATAGAAGAAAACAGTTTAACTACAAACCTTAAACCCCATTCAATTGAATTAAGGAGTAAAGGACCATTGCAAATAAGATGCTTCAGTTCTGCAATTGAATCAATAGGTAGATTGATGAAGTATAACAAAAACATTACAAAAAAAAAACAATTGATATTTATAATAAAAAAGCATTTGAATATGAAAAAGCATTAATCAACAATCAAAAAAAAAATAAACTGATAGATTCACATACCTAATCGTTTCGCCTGCAATAATCCGATTACAACAACAACCCTTAAAACTGCACATGTTTCCGATTCTACACACCGCAATGAATACGATTAAAATCAACAAATCGCAATGAATACAATTAAATTAACGGAACTACATCATAGCGAGGAAGAATCGAGGGAAAAAAAATACACACAAATAAATATTTTGCATTCCTGCGTAAAAATATCACGTCCGTCAACTGTGACCTCGAGCATGTCTTTGTTTTTCAAAACCAATGCCTGCAGTGAATAAGATGAAAGAATCAAAACAAAATTAAACAAAAGAGAGCAAACAAAATAAAAAGCGGATTCTAGGTTTAGGGTTTCCGGAGAGGAGAACAAAATAAAAAGAGGATTCTAGGTTTAGGGAGCTAAGAAAACTGAAATCTGAGAGGAGAACAAATGTGATGAGGGATTGGAATTATCAGCGAGAAGAATCCAAAGGTTGAATGAAAGACTTACACTTTTTCATACTCACTAGCTGGCAACCCGTGCTACGCACCGGGTAAAGTGATCGTTCCTGTTATAGAGTGGCGGGGCGGACGTTTTTTAATTAAAATGAACCAACTCGATTAAAGGAAAAAAAAAAGTTTGCTATTAATAACCTCTATTTGATATCCTTCTCAGATATGATTAAAAAATATAGATAACCATCAGTATTTGGGCTGTCCTTAGTATTGAAATTAGTCATCTACTAAGGTTTGAAAACAATTAACCTATACCATCGATAATCAATATTTTAAAAATAAAATAATCTATAATAATCATTAAATATTAAGTCCAAAAAAAAAAAAAAAAAAAAAAAGTTGAGGCGACTCCGGCGAGAGTGAAGCTTGGAGAAGAACGTTGGATTTCAATTGATCAATCCATTTCTTTCTCCCTGTTTCACCTCTAGCTAGCTTCCCTGATTGATTCTTTGGGTTCTGGGCTTCATCACGACATCAGAATCACTCACTGCAGTTAACTTTTTCATTGACGCCATTTTTTAGGGTTTATGAGGTAGGTTCCCTGATTTTGGTTTGTATGGTGAGAACACGTTCTTCAACCATCCCCCTTCTATCAGAGGAACATATTCATTCTTCTGCAGCTTCATTTACCCCTCTCTGCAACTCCCGGCAGTAGTGGCGACTCTCGCCGGAGAAGACAACAGAGACGACAACCGTCTGCAGCGTATAAGGACACCAGTTCTGCCATGGGTTTTCAATCCTCTGCCTCTCCCATGGCCTCCTCATTATCTTCTGGTGATGCTGATCATCTTTGCTGGAGGAGGAAAAAACCTACGTCTTCATCGTCCCGACAGACGGCGACTACCACGTCTGGTTCTGTAAATGCAATGGTTACAGCTACGACAGGGGAAATGGGTCTTCAACAGTCTGCAAGTCCCCATCAGTTACCTGCAACCCCTACTGCTTCACCTAGAGCTTCCCAGGTTGCTGATTCCACGATTTCGACATCACGCGATGTCGCAACTAACTCACCAGCTTCTATAGCGTGTAT
>JAJJMA010247112.1:0-12039 GCA_023529015.1 Papaver nudicaule
AATGAAAGGATTGCTGGGCTTAGAGGTGACCGATTGACATCATTCATAGCTTGAGTGAGTTTTATCCTGTCACTCGATTGGATTTGGTTGTCGAAAATTTCTGCTCGGAGTGCCTTAATTTGATCCATCATTACTTGCTGTAGGGCTCTTGCCTCGACATCTTTCTTCGTTTGGCTTCCTTTGCTGAATGTATGTATGCTTGCCTTCGTGTATGCCGGTGGCTCGGTCCTATTGCTTGACACTGTAATTCCTTGACCTCTGCTGGCGCCCTTTGTTTTGGTGTTCTTTTTGGATACGGAGGGTTCCTTTGGCTGAGATACGTTGTTTGGACGAGAGTGCCCTTCGCTGCTTCCTCTGTAATTGGATGCTGATTTTTCTGCTACCTTTTTGTTTGCTTCGGCCAGTTGTTTCTTTAACTTTTTTATCTTTCTGTTTTTCAAGATTAGTCTTCTAAACTGTGCTGCTCTTGTCGTATTTTCTTCGATAGGCTGGTGCTCAGGCATTTCATTGTCAGGATCGGATGCTTCGTCCTCTTCGTCGTTTTCCCCATTTTCTTCTTGTATTTTCTGTTGGGCTGGCTCTTCTGCCTCTGGAAATCCCTTTCCCTCGGGACCTAAGTCTTCCACATATACCTCGTTCTCGTTTACTGGCTCCCTGTGTTGGACTGTGCTAGCCGCCACTTCGGGGGATAACCCTTTACTTGTCGAGAATCTGGTGAAGTGTTGTCTTGATGATCCGGTTCCTTGCTTCGAAGATCCTACTTTCTGCTTCGGAGCCTGATCCGATTTTGACGCCATTCTGGTTATGACCTGTCAAAAAACAAAAAACCCGTGAGGTCCAAGGCGGCTAGCGCAGTGTACTTTTGTCGGCCATGTAAATCTACTCTGCAACAAAAAAATTTCAGACGAAATTTAATATAAGTCGTATTTGCCCTTTTTAGATATATCCCTAACTGCTTATTTTGTCTTTTAACTCAAATCATCACTTTCCATCTGGTTCTTTTTATGAGGTTTTATTTCCAAATATAGCATGAAACTTGAAAACCCTAAAATGGATTTTTATGTATAACTTGGGTTTTGAAAACCCTAAAATGGACTTTTAGATACAACACGAATTTGTAATCGTTTTCTGCAAAAGGTTTAAAGCAAAATGTAAACTGCCTCTTTTGGAAATCGACTTTATACAAGGCTTTGAGAGCTCTTTAATGGATGATTCTATCACCCGATGCTGTGCTCAAAAACTCTTAAACATGCCAAAGCCTTTAAGGTCATTTAGATGCTTAAGGTACAGGAGCTTCTTTTCAGAAAACAAGCTTTTGAAAATCTTTTGAAAGATTAGAAAAATATATCAAAAAATTTGAAAACCCGAAAAATCACAGGCAAACCCTAAGTTGTTTTAATCATTCCTGTTTCTAGCGCCAAACTGTACGAGTAGAAAATCTGCATAGGTACTCAAGGAACCACATCCATCAGATCTACTCATACATACAGTAGTTTAGTTGAGGTTTAATGGTGCGAAGACCACAAGAACGATACCGAAGATAATAAGAACAGTAATTCAAGACCAAACTAAGACAGTAAAGGCAAAATATAAGAAGATTTATATGTATTTCGATGTTGTGATTACATGAATATAACCCTAAGGAACCAGAGGAGATAACAGACCTAATCTCTCTCTTGCTGCTTAGGCTCAATCCAGAAAAGAATCCAACCCTTACAACGTTTTCCAAGCTCGCCTTATATAGGCCGAGCTTGGGTGGTTTACAGCTAATAAAGACAAACGACTCAATCGTGGTGGTGTCAGTCCTTGTCGAGTAAGGCGGTTTACTTGCTCCGAGGTTAATTCATGGGCTTCGGTCCTTCGACATGGTCCGAATCCTTTCTCTCCGAGTCTTTGCTTCGTTCGTGTTTGACTTCTTCTTCTTCGGGCTGGTCCGAGATTTCGCTGTTGCTCCTCTCGGTGTGGTTTGGCTTCTTGGATGCGAGACACGTGTTCCGAGGGGTTTTACCCCCTACAGTTTGCCTCTTTCCTTTCCTTGTATTGAAGATGCGAGGAGGGGAAATTCTTCTTCTGCCACCTCCTTGTCGAGTATCCCCACTACCTGCCAGGTGTATATTTTCCTTTGCGACACGTTCTCCTGAGCTCGCGGCTTTTCACCTTCTGACTGGTAGAGTCGGTTTCTTCTCACTATTTAAGTTTCGTTTCTCCCTCTAAAAATCTTTTAGACCTTTCGCTTTCATCTTCCTTGGCGTCGGCGGCCTTTTTTCCGTGAAACCCTTTTCATTTGTATCTTCATATCAAGCAATCCTTTTGTTCTTTTCTTCTTGACCCATTGTTTTAATCGACTTTTTCTTTCATAAAGTTAATTTCTTTGCGATTTTCCTTTCTTTCCTCTTTATTTTCCAGTTGCCGCTGCTATTTCCGTCCGCCGGCGGTTATTTACTTTTTCCTATCTGCATCTTCCTTTTCCCATGCCTTATTCCATGATTGAGGCCCTTTCTTTAAGGTTAAATGGTGAGGATCCTGATGGAAGGGGTTTTCAAATCGAGGCCATTGATTCTTCCAGATTGACTCCAGAGTTGGTTAAGGAGTATGAATGTAGCGAGGACACACTTGTGGTAACGTTTCATCAGATATCTGCTGGGTTGCTTTTTCCCCTTTATCAATCTTCCAATCCTTTGTTCCTTGAAATCCTTTGCTCTCTTCCTGAACCTCGAGGTGTGATGCAGCTTACTTGCAGCTCAATCTTTCTCATCAATCAGTGGGTTCTTCAGTCTGAGAATAATTCTTCCCCCGAATCCACAGCGAAGTATTATTTTACTGCCAAGAATTTTTTTAGGCACTACGAGCCCTTTTTAACTACAGACAACGAGTTAGCTCCTTGGGGGGTTAGTTTTCGGAGGGTGAATGGTAGCCGAGACATTCTCCCCGAGTCTTTGAAATACTCTATGGATGACGACTGGTCTTCGGAACCTATACTTCTTAGAGGTCCTTTACTCCAAGGCTGGAAGGACTCTGGCCGATTCATTGTTCGGACTGAGTTCGAGGTAGGTCACGAGTTCGATACTCGGCACCTGTTTTCCATTCTTTTTTCCGACGAGGATATAAGGCTATCTCGCTCATTTTTGGGCAAGGGAAAGGATGTCGTCGTCGAGCCCTCGGGCAACCTAAAGCGTCCTCAGCCTGATGAGGGGACTATGCAGCAGGTAACAAATACTCTCTTTTCGTTCTTTCCGAAGTATTCATACTTGCCTCTGTTTGTTTCCTGAGGAAGACGGATCCTTATCTGCAGGGACAGCCTTTAGGTGCCCCAAACCTTAGTCGCAGTTTGATGAAGTTTAGTTATGGGGGAAATCCAGAGTTTCTAAGCCGCTGAAAAAATCTGCTTTGCAAGCAATTCTGAAAGGGGTTCAAACTACCCGTCGTCAGGCTGCTACGGTTCCTCCGAAAGAGACTGCGAGTGCTGACAATGAAATTCCAACTTCAACAGCGACTAAGATGGTAGTCGAGGAGGTGGTCGTCTCGGACCTTCGGAGTACCCTGCCTTCCACCATTAGCAGTGCCTCTTCCTCGGATCTAGTTTCTGTAACTTCTTCTGCGCCGAAGGCTGCGGTTAGTGCCCCTGCCTCAGCGACAGGAACCTCCGCGAACGTTTTTGGTGAGCCCTCTATTCTTTCTTCAGAGAAGATTGTTACGCCGGTGGACCTCCTTGTTCCCCAAGAGGATGGTTCGTACGTTAAGATGGATTCTTCCAAACAGCTTGTCGCCGGTTTTCCACAGAGTTCAATGTTTCCGCCTGCCCCTAGTTATGCTTGTAGATATAGGCAATCTTATACTGCCGAGAGGTTTAAGGAAGTTTTGTTTGAAAATTATTGTCCTGGCGAATTTACTACCGAGGTTTCGACTCGCTTTGAAGCTCATGCCTCGGATCCCTTAGGGCAGCCTTTAAATCCGGATTTCTGCAAAAAGCTTGGCGATCTCTTCGGAGGTGACTGTCCTCTAGCCGAGTATAATCTTCGCCATCCTCCCTTGTCCTATGAGGAGAGTTTGTCCATGGTTCAGGCGGTGAGTTGTGTTCATGTCGTTGTTACTGAAGTATTTTGTTAATCTATTTTCTTAGAATCTTTGCTACTTTTTGCCAGGGTGATTATCATGCCACTGGTCTGCTGGCTTACAACTTTGATCAAGCTGGTGAAACCAAGTACCATGCACGAGAGTTTCATCGGATGCAGGAGGAGCTGGCGCGGGAGAAGGTTCGCAGTGCTGAGGCGAAGAAACAATCGATATGTAAGTCCCTTATTTTCCTGTTGCTTTTTGGGAGCATCTGTTTGCTGCAGCGTCGCTAAAAACAGATTTGCTACTTGCTTTTGAAAAGGCGAGCTGGAGAAGCTCGAGAAAAAACTTCAGGAGGCCCAATTGGCTATTGATCGGCTTCGACATGGCCGACAATTGTCTCAAATTGCCTCAAGTAGCGAAGGCTGCCGTAGTGATAATGCTACATTGCTGGAAGAGAGGGATAGAGCTTTGGAAGATGTAAATTATTACAGGGCGAAGAGGCAAGAGGCCGAAAGAACTTATGTAGACGAGAGAAAGAGAGGGGATCAAGCCGAACGCCTTCTTGAGGAAATGAGAAATAGAAACACGTTGCTGTCCCGGGAAAATCATTTTTTCCAAATGGATGTGACTCGATTGACGCACGAGCGAGATGCAGCTCGCTTGGAGAGGTCAGTCAGTGCCTCAGGTAGGGTTTTAATTGAAAGGTTAGAGGAGAGGATCCGAGAGTTGAAGGTGCAACTGTCTACGCAGCAGAATGTTAATAAGGAGCTAGTTACCGCAAATGATGTTCTAACAAGGAGTTGTACTGACAAATGCCGAGAACTTGCTTTGGCAAACAAGTCAAACGTCCAGACTGCTGCTCTTGTTGATGAATACCGAATAGAATTAGCCAAAAGCGGGGTCATTTCTTCTTAGGATATCCGAAAGAATGCCTCGGTGCCTCGCTTTACTAATCAGCACCAGGTTGCTGAATATATGGTTTTTAAAGAGAGTATGGAGCTAACCCTAGTTTTTCTTTGCTTTTCTGCCTACCTCCTGGCCTTAGTCGAGTCACCGTCTTTGCTATTCTTATGTTTGTTGTTTTCGTTTTCTGGCGTCGAAGCTAACTTGAAGAAGCAGGTTGCTGATGCCGAGGCGGCGAGGGATGATGCTACAAGTCAGCTAGTGACTGAATCTGATCTTAAGTTGGAGGCCGAGAGCAGGGTTAGGCAACTGACCAAAGAGTTATCCGAAGAACGCCAGTGTCGCTCTGCTGACTTTGCTAGACTTTCTCAAGAGCTTGATCTTGAACGCAAGCGTCGTTCCGAAGAAATGACGAATCATGCTAAGCTTTTGTCCAAGGAACGGGAGCGTCGCCTTGAGTGTCAGGCAAGCGTAAGGGATATGGTGGTTGGTTTTGCCCTTGTTAACCATGAGCTGAGGCATGGTCAAGCTGTAGAAGAACTTCTTTCCAAATCCGCATTAACTACTGCCTTTGCTACCAGCATGGCCTGCCGAAAGCACGGTCGTTCTCTTTTCAGGACCATCGGTGTTGAACCTCCTACTTATGGTGCTATTGGGGCGCGTGACTCAGACCTTGTGTCACCTATTGATGAGTATCTTCTCCCTCAGGAAGTTTATGTGGCCTTAGCTAGAAATGAGCTTCGAAAGAGGGGCCAGCTGGAGAAGTTTTTAAAGATAGCTAGTGGTGGTAATGATGATGATGCTGTTCGAGGCAGTAATTCAAGGAGTCTTAGCAATGCCGCCGAGGGTACCCGTGATGGTCCGAGCGAATCCGTTTATGGTTCCGAGGGCGGTCCTCGTGATGGTGCCGATTGCTCAAAGGATAATTTACGCCCTTAGCTTGTGTATTTGTGTTTTTCCCTTGTAGTTGTTTCCGCGCGTATTTTTTGTTATCACACTTCGCGTCCTGCATTATATGCACATATATATATAAAGAATTTATTATTATTTTTTTTTGTCTACTTTTCTATTGTTGTGCCCCTCCTCGGGACTGTTTTTTGTTTTGAGGAGGTCCCTAGGTTGAGTAGTTCGCTTGTGGGTACAAGCAAATCAACTGCCTCGGGGTTCCATCTTCCTCTATAGGTAGATGTTAATCCCATTTATCGTCCCCTCGGCGCCCGAGAACGTGCAGTCCTCGTGGCCGTTTGGTAGTGAGTACGAGTTCATCGTCGGTTTTTGTAGCCTTGATTCAAAGTGCTCACCGCTATCGGGGTGTCTTGTGGGTAGAGGACCGTGCCATATAACTCGTAGGGCCCTTACGTTTTATATGGTCATCGGCTCTGTGCCTGCTATTCGAGGACTTTTTTATTGTTTGGCGTTTTTTGCCTTTGACGTTACAGCCTGTTTGGCGTTTTTTGCCTTTGGCGTTACAGCCTGTTTGGCGTTTTTTGCCTTTGCGGTGGTGTTGACAGTATTTGGAGTTTTTCTTCGATTGGAGTTGCATCAATGGGTGCGATTTTTATTTATTAAATTCCTTCGGGTGTTGCTTACAAATGGATTTTGCTTTCTTAAACTAAGTGTTTCGATTGCTTCCCCTCCACTGGGGTTTTCAACCTCTGACCTTCAAGGTTAGTCAAGCAATAAGTATCATTGTCCAACTGCCTTTCGATGACAAACGGTCCAGCCCAGAAGGGTTCCTGCTGGATATTCTTGTTTTTACTAGACTCGCCTAGTTGTTCCTTCGGAGTCTGGAGGTTTGCTGTAGCCACGAGGAACTGCTCTCTGTTCTCGAGATGCTGGCTGTCTTCGCTGCCCTCTTGTTTAACACTTAGCATTCCAGCTTCGGTGTCAGCTAGGAACTTAGCTATGCTTTCGTCCGATATCCTTGGATTTTTAGCTTGTTCCGAGTATTCCTTGCTGCCTTCCTTCGCTTGAACATCTATTTTGTGGCAAGCCCGGGCCTCGGTAGGGTCACCTCGGATCTCCGCAATCCCTGTTGGGGTTGGGAATCTGATTTTTTGGTGCAAGGTGGATGCGACACCCATAATGCTATGCAACCATGGTCTTCCCACGATCGCGTCGTAAGGGGAGTCTATGTCCACCACGCAAAATAGAGTTGGTTTCTTTTGGCTACCGGCATGAATTGTGAGCGTCAGTTCTCCTCGAGGTGCTGACGGCTTTCCATTGAAACCATATATGTTGTAGGCCGAAGGTATCAAGGCAGCTTTCTTACCCTTCATCTTGTCAAATGTCTGACCGAATAGTATATCCACAGAACTTCCAGGATCCACCAGTACTTTGGGCATGGCTATCTTCCCCATTTGAAGGGTGATGACCAGAGGATCATTATGCATCCTCCCCTCATGGGGGATGTCTACTGCTGAAAAGAACACTGGATGCTTCTGCCATTCCTCTAAGCAATTCTTTGTTATCACACTGAATATCTCTTCTCCTTCCAAATCTCTTTTGTGAATGCGGCCTGTCTGAATTCCTTCTAGACCCTTTGTATGGATAATTGAATTGCAAGTTCCGAGCCTTGGTATATCCCTGTCGATGGTAATCACATAAGCTTCGTGCTTCGGTTCTTCCTTGGGTTGTGGTTGATTTGGGGGTGGCTGTGGCAGCTCCAGAAGGTGTTTGAATTGTCCCCTAGTAATAAAGAAATAAATTTGGTCCTGCGCCGTGACACAGTCCTCGGTTGTGTGCCCATGGAATTTGTGGAATTGGCAATAGTCTCTCGAGTTTTTCGTGTGCTTTGGCTGGTTTCCTCTGCTTCGAGGATATCTTATCTCGCCAGCGAATTCAGACTGCTCGATGGTCCGAAGGGCATCTTCGATGGGTACGCAGAGCTTGGGAAGTTTTCTGTCATGAAATGCAGGAAATCCTGGTTTGGTCGTCCCAAATTTTCTGTTTCCTTGTCCTTGCTGGCTGTTGTTTCCTTCGAACTCCCCCCAAGGGTTGTTTCCTCTGTTGTCAGTGTACTTTCTGTTATCGTGGTACTTGCCATCACCAAATTTACCTTCGTTCCCATATCGACCGTTATCATCTTGTCTTCCCCGCTTCGACGGGTCCCCGAAGTGAGTACTCATTGCTTGTCCTTGCTCTTCGAGCGATAAGTTATTTATCGAGTGGACTTGCTTTAAGATTGTTTCTTTTCCTAGTGATGCTTGTTCTTTTATTTCCTCCAAGGTGATTCGCTCCTTTTGGTACTTTCGTAGGTCCTGCAGCGTTTCGAGGTTCTTCGAGAAGAGTCTGTCGTATAGAGGGTGATCTTTGTCTAGAGCATTGAGGAATGCTCGTACTTTATCCTTTTCCGTGGATCCATTTCCTACCTCTACACACTGCTCGGTCCACCTGCTTGTTAGGCTTTTAGTCGACTCTCCTGGGCGCACCCGAATGCTAAATAGTTTCTCCACCCCGGGCTTGGAGGAATTATTGTATAGGAAGTGCAATATAAAGACTTTGGAAAGCTCCTCGAAGGATGAGATCGAGCCGGCTGCGAGATTGTCATACCAGGCGAGGGCTTCTCCTTTTAAACTAGAGGGAAAATACTTGCAGAGCACTTCATCTCTATTGGCGTAAGCCAGAAAAACTCGGAGATACATTTTGACATGTATAGTAGGGTCTCCCGATCCGTCGAAGATGGAGGTGAAAGTGGGCATCGTGCATTTTACTGGAATTGGCAATGAAAGGATTGCTGGGCTTAGAGGTGACCGATTGACATCATTCATAGCTTGAGTGAGTTTTATCCTGTCACTCGATTGGATTTGGTTGTCGAAAATTTCTGCTCGGAGTGCCTTAATTTGATCCATCATTACTTGCTGTAGGGCTCTTGCCTCGACATCTTTCTTCGTTTGGCTTCCTTTGCTGAATGTATGTATGCTTGCCTTCGTGTATGCCGGTGGCTCGGTCCTATTGCTTGACACTGTAATTCCTTGACCTCTGCTGGCGCCCTTTGTTTTGGTGTTCTTTTTGGATACGGAGGGTTCCTTTGGCTGAGATACGTTGTTTGGACGAGAGTGCCCTTCGCTGCTTCCTCTGTAATTGGATGCTGATTTTTCTGCTACCTTTTTGTTTGCTTCGGCCAGTTGTTTCTTTAACTTTTTTATCTTTCTGTTTTTCAAGATTAGTCTTCTAAACTGTGCTGCTCTTGTCGTATTTTCTTCGATAGGCTGGTGCTCAGGCATTTCATTGTCAGGATCGGATGCTTCGTCCTCTTCGTCGTTTTCCCCATTTTCTTCTTGTATTTTCTGTTGGGCTGGCTCTTCTGCCTCTGGAAATCCCTTTCCCTCGGGACCTAAGTCTTCCACATATACCTCGTTCTCGTTTACTGGCTCCCTGTGTTGGACTGTGCTAGCCGCCACTTCGGGGGATAACCCTTTACTTGTCGAGAATCTGGTGAAGTGTTGTCTTGATGATCCGGTTCCTTGCTTCGAAGATCCTACTTTCTGCTTCGGAGCCTGATCCGATTTTGACGCCATTCTGGTTATGACCTGTCAAAAAACAAAAAACCCGTGAGGTCCAAGGCGGCTAGCGCAGTGTACTTTTGTCGGCCATGTAAATCTACTCTGCAACAAAAAAATTTCAGACGAAATTTAATATAAGTCGTATTTGCCCTTTTTAGATATATCCCTAACTGCTTATTTTGTCTTTTAACTCAAATCATCACTTTCCATCTGGTTCTTTTTATGAGGTTTTATTTCCAAATATAGCATGAAACTTGAAAACCCTAAAATGGATTTTTATGTATAACTTGGGTTTTGAAAACCCTAAAATGGACTTTTAGATACAACACGAATTTGTAATCGTTTTCTGCAAAAGGTTTAAAGCAAAATGTAAACTGCCTCTTTTGGAAATCGACTTTATACAAGGCTTTGAGAGCTCTTTAATGGATGATTCTATCACCCGATGCTGTGCTCAAAAACTCTTAAACATGCCAAAGCCTTTAAGGTCATTTAGATGCTTAAGGTACAGGAGCTTCTTTTCAGAAAACAAGCTTTTGAAAATCTTTTGAAAGATTAGAAAAATATATCAAAAAATTTGAAAACCCGAAAAATCACAGGCAAACCCTAAGTTGTTTTAATCATTCCTGTTTCTAGCGCCAAACTGTACGAGTAGAAAATCTGCATAGGTACTCAAGGAACCACATCCATCAGATCTACTCATACATACAGTAGTTTAGTTGAGGTTTAATGGTGCGAAGACCACAAGAACGATACCGAAGATAATAAGAACAGTAATTCAAGACCAAACTAAGACAGTAAAGGCAAAATATAAGAAGATTTATATGTATTTCGATGTTGTGATTACATGAATATAACCCTAAGGAACCAGAGGAGATAACAGACCTAATCTCTCTCTTGCTGCTTAGGCTCAATCCAGAAAAGAATCCAACCCTTACAACGTTTTCCAAGCTCGCCTTATATAGGCCGAGCTTGGGTGGTTTACAGCTAATAAAGACAAACGACTCAATCGTGGTGGTGTCAGTCCTTGTCGAGTAAGGCGGTTTACTTGCTCCGAGGTTAATTCATGGGCTTCGGTCCTTCGACATGGTCCGAATCCTTTCTCTCCGAGTCTTTGCTTCGTTCGTGTTTGACTTCTTCTTCTTCGGGCTGGTCCGAGATTTCGCTGTTGCTCCTCTCGGTGTGGTTTGGCTTCTTGGATGCGAGACACGTGTTCCGAGGGGTTTTACCCCCTACAGTTTGCCTCTTTCCTTTCCTTGTATTGAAGATGCGAGGAGGGGAAATTCTTCTTCTGCCACCTCCTTGTCGAGTATCCCCACTACCTGCCAGGTGTATATTTTCCTTTGCGACACGTTCTCCTGAGCTCGCGGCTTTTCACCTTCTGACTGGTAGAGTCGGTTTCTTCTCACTATTTAAGTTTCGTTTCTCCCTCTAAAAATCTTTTAGACCTTTCGCTTTCATCTTCCTTGGCGTCGGCGGCCTTTTTTCCGTGAAACCCTTTTCATTTGTATCTTCATATCAAGCAATCCTTTTGTTCTTTTCTTCTTGACCCATTGTTTTAATCGACTTTTTCTTTCATAAAGTTAATTTCTTTGCGATTTTCCTTTCTTTCCTCTTTATTTTCCAGTTGCCGCTGCTATTTCCGTCCGCCGGCGGTTATTTACTTTTTCCTATCTGCATCTTCCTTTTCCCATGCCTTATTCCATGATTGAGGCCCTTTCTTTAAGGTTAAATGGTGAGGATCCTGATGGAAGGGGTTTTCAAATCGAGGCCATTGATTCTTCCAGATTGACTCCAGAGTTGGTTAAGGAGTATGAATGTAGCGAGGACACACTTGTGGTAACGTTTCATCAGATATCTGCTGGGTTGCTTTTTCCCCTTTATCAATCTTCCAATCCTTTGTTCCTTGAAATCCTTTGCTCTCTTCCTGAACCTCGAGGTGTGATGCAGCTTACTTGCAGCTCAATCTTTCTCATCAATCAGTGGGTTCTTCAGTCTGAGAATAATTCTTCCCCCGAATCCACAGCGAAGTATTATTTTACTGCCAAGAATTTTTTTAGGCACTACGAGCCCTTTTTAACTACAGACAACGAGTTAGCTCCTTGGGGGGTTAGTTTTCGGAGGGTGAATGGTAGCCGAGACATTCTCCCCGAGTCTTTGAAATACTCTATGGATGACGACTGGTCTTCGGAACCTATACTTCTTAGAGGTCCTTTACTCCAAGGCTGGAAGGACTCTGGCCGATTCATTGTTCGGACTGAGTTCGAGGTAGGTCACGAGTTCGATACTCGGCACCTGTTTTCCATTCTTTTTTCCGACGAGGATATAAGGCTATCTCGCTCATTTTTGGGCAAGGGAAAGGATGTCGTCGTCGAGCCCTCGGGCAACCTAAAGCGTCCTCAGCCTGATGAGGGGACTATGCAGCAGGTAACAAATACTCTCTTTTCGTTCTTTCCGAAGTATTCATACTTGCCTCTGTTTGTTTCCTGAGGAAGACGGATCCTTATCTGCAGGGACAGCCTTTAGGTGCCCCAAACCTTAGTCGCAGTTTGATGAAGTTTAGTTATGGGGGAAATCC
>JAJJMA010247114.1:0-22800 GCA_023529015.1 Papaver nudicaule
GGATTAGCTGTTGCAGTATCATCTTTCACATTTATGACTTCCATGTTCGTGTCATCAATTGTTGAAGACGACGATGGCAATGGTGAAGATGCTGTAAGTTTCTCTATTCTAGCTATCAGATTCTGTTTCAAATTCGCCAAAGTTTCCCTCATAGCCTTTAACTTCTCCACAGAATCGAGTTTTCCCATGTCTATACTATCCCACCAATAGCCATCATCACTCCCACTCCCACTCCCAACACCACCCTTGTTTCTGCGTTGCGTAGAATTCTTACTTCTGTGAACATTCTTATCTTTCGATTGTTCTTCGACGAACCGTTCTACAACATCACATACACCCAAGGGAGAATTGCTAAAGGTGTAAGCCCTTCCAGCAGGAGAGAAAACGATTAAGCAGAAAACAATATCTGCACATAACTTGCAAAGCTGAGCAGCTTTACGCTCGAGACCGGTCCTTCTCTTCGAAAACGTTACTATTCTCTTCTTTGCATCGACAATCTCTTCCCATGATTTTTCAAAAGAGTTCGATGTAATTTCAATGAAAAAAAAGTAACAAGAATTTGCAGAAGAATATTGGCGTAGAGATACAAAAGGCTTCTTATATTTATAGAGGGATAGACTAGATGGATCAGGAAGTATATATGTCGGATTAGGTTTAGCAGTTGCTAAACCACTGAAAGACTTCTTTCTGGATTTAAGTTGGATTCCAAATTTGAATAAATTCTCTCAGACCGTTTGGTGCCTTTGCGTTTACACTACGACAACTTTTATGTTTGAAAATTGGGATTGTGTTGGGCTTGCTCAAGGGTAGGTTCGGTAAGGTGGGTCTGACCAGAGTAGGCCCAAACTTTGTTAGAGTAAGCACCACTACGCCTTCTCTAGATTTAGGTTATCTAGAGAAGGCTTATTTGGTGAATTTGGCATCTTATGGTCTTAGTTACTTGACATATTCATGATATGAAAGGTCTCTCTTACAACTCTTTTGCATGTTTCACTTCTTTCCGTACTGAGACAATGAAGTTGGTGCTTGGTCTACTCACGGGTCTCTGCTTACTGATTCTTTAATCAAATTCAAATATTTCTCGATGCTGACGCCAAACGGCTGACAACATGTCTTCCCACAGTATTTGTCTTTGAGGTCGATTCATGGAGGGGTAAAGCTCAAGTATTTCTCGATATATATTGGTCTCCATCCATGAATCATCATCGTCATCTGTAGGCCTCAGAATAAATGAAAAGTTGCCTCCAGAAGGATCAATATCCTCAATCGGAATCAACCCTTAATACCCACCAAGACAATGACGACCTGGAAGACCAACAACCACCAAGGTCGCACACTACAAACTTTCTCTTTATCATTAGTCTTGTACTTCCTACATTGATCAAGTTCTTCCATCATATATCTTATTGGTCAGTGTGAAACTTGGTAAGGTATACCTCTAGGGAAATCACTATCATCTAAAAATTAAGTGAAAAACACTCTTACTTTTTTTTTCACTTGCTTTTCGATCTTATGAATATCATTTTCGGTGTACTCATGGATTGCTTGTTGTATAGTAACAACCCCTTTATTATTCAATGCAAAGATTTTTTTCAAACGACCATGAGTCACGCCTTCGCAATACCTGTCGTCTTGTCCTAAAGTGTTTATAATAGGTCGAGGCATGCACTTGTTCTCACATTACCATGAACTGATGCAATAATCAATTGCTTCACAATAATCGAGGCGTCGCTCATCAATAAATATCTTCAAGAATTATACTTTGTTTTTGTTATCGAGTAAAACAAGTCATCTCACGCTTTCATAAAATCCTTTCATATCTCACTATCAGCTTCGCACATTTTGTGTCTTTCTTTTTCTCTTGCTTTAGTTAATCTTTGGATAATATACTCTTACGTTCATCTTCCTCCTACAAACGCTTACAACTTGTCTTTTCATCTGACTTTCGAAAATGAATATTGTTTTAGCTAAGTTATTCGTTTGGATGTGCCATGTACAACGGAAATTTTGTGTCTGGGGAAAAATATGTTTAACGACTTTCATGAATGAAAGCTCTCTATCAGTGATTATTACCCTTGAAGTTTCTTCATCTTGCTAAACCAAATATAGTTTGCATCCGCCTCGTATTCCAAAAAGTACCAAGCTGGGTAAAAGATTGTTTGCCTGAAGTATGACCGGCAATATTCAATAATGACATGTTATACTTGTTGGTCTTATGTGTATAAGTCATCATCAAAACCTGAATCACTGATCCAATTAAACCATATACAGATACGCTAGAAAGATATGTCTGACATGGCCATTCAACCTTACCTTTGTTTGAAACACGTAATTTTGTTTGTCTGCCAACCACACCATTATTGCATAATCAATCTTCCATCCCATGCCTTACTCTTTAAATGTGATTGGGACGAGTAAATTGTAGAGATATAAGACAATTTACCTTATTAAACATCTTTTTAATCGTATTGAGGATCTTGGGTGGTCTATTTCCTATCATTATCTTTACTACCTCAATTTCAGGGGGTTTCAACCTGACATCATAAGAATGTCTAATAAGAGTTTATATATGGATCCTTATGGTAGTGCCAACGCCGTAAGAAATAGTCTTCAATTTAATCTATATCATATTGGTTCTAGTTGAATACTATCTTAAATGGGCACCACACTTATGTGAAACGAACTTGTAAAATCTCGATGTATTCTTCTTATATAATCCTTTGCCTTATGACTTTTATACCAACCTCCTCTCTCCAAATCATTTCAAACTTGGTCTTAGTCACTTGGTTGTTTTGAAGAACCACACAATTTATATCTTTATCTTGTCTATAGACTTATCCCTAACCCCCTCCTTCGTAGCCCATGTTCGAATTGCGCAAATTACAAAACTTATAAGACAAATTTGTATAATTTAAAAATATAAACCGATATAAGGATGAGAATTTTTTTAATGGGGCAATTTTTGAAAGGGGCATTAGGGACAAACAGAGAGCTGACATGTGTCTCTCATATTTTAACTAATTAAACTTCTAATTTTGTAACGGAAAGGCATTTTCGGGAGATAGAATCAATTGTTAGTTCTTTCTTTTTATATTAATGAAAAGAGATTAGAGGAAGAAAACTTAATACATTTTAATGGAGTTAGTATTTAAGGAAGTCTAAGAAAGTTAACCTCTTACTGGAAATGTATTATTGTGATTGTTATGTGCAAAAAAATATTGTTGCTTGAGAAAGATGAAGTTCAGAATCATTCAAATGATCTAAATCCGTTGAAATTGCATCTATTCAACTCATCTACTTAATTTTCCAAAAACATGAAAACTATTAAATTCGTGATAATGGGTGTTGTAATTCAAATAATTTTACCAAAACCCAAAATATCAAATTTATATAAAGTTCAAATTTTAGTCAATTTAATCGATATCAAATAAAATTTCGAACAAGAGTTTATCGGGAAAGAGGAGCACAATACCTTGTTGCATGGGAGAAAGAGATGGATTCCAAATAAAATATTAGATTAAAAGTTCAGGTTTGATTCATAATTTGTAAATTGCTTCATTTTCTTTAACGATTTTGAATCCAGTTTCATTTGGGGGAAAATAGAAGGTGAGATTTTTATGTAAAAATATGAAGAGTTGAAAAAAGAACTAGCCACATGCAAGTAATCGAAAGAAGATAGAGGATAAAGAAGATTGAAAAAAGACCAAAAAGAACATTAATCAGGAATCATCTTAGAACATTACTAGTCATAGTTTACCGTATAATTCTTATTTTATTTTATAAAAGCTAAAATATTGATTGGAAGAACTAAGTTTTTATATTTTAGTAACCTACTAACTATGTAATTCAGTAAGATTCTCTTATTTGTTGTTAACTGATAATGCTTTGTTAATATTTTAATTTAGTGTTTCTTCTCATTTTTGTACTAACTTTCTTTCAATGTTTGACTTATATCTACTATTTAGTCTAGAACCAATTTTTTTTTTTTCTCAGTACCAGACCATCTATCATGCGGCTTGTTGGAAGGGTTGTATTCTGTCTTGAAACAACCCTTCCATCAAACAAACCACAAATCTCATTTCAATATGTCAAAAAGAGATGTTGTTACGTTATATCTCCTAGCTGCATCTGTATATTCAACTTTTAGGGATAAGAAAGTTAAGATTGAGCAAAATCAAGGAAATATTGATGTTGATGTTGAAATTGAACAGTTAGAGTTTAAGTTAGCACTATTCCCGAGTGCAAACTTTGATATTGCACTTAAGTTCTACACAAAAGTTTTAGGTGGTACATCAAAACGTCCCATGGTAGATTCTAATAGAGAAAAAGGGGGAAGACGCATTACTTTCCGAAGTGACATATGGATTGGAGGAACTAAGTTCTTGATGTCTGAGCAACCTACTGATTATGTTATCCAGTAAGATTCACTATTTTATTGTTAGATATTTTTTGTTAATATTTTAATTTAGGGTTTCTTCTAATTGTTTTACTAGGATTTGGCTTCATCATTTATTTTATTTTATTTGCTTGTACTAGGCTGTCATCTTAAATGTATTCCGTTAGAAGGGTTATCTTTTGTGGTGAAACAAAGAATCAAACAGACTTTGAATCTATTATCAATAAAGCTCGTGAAGCTGTTGCAGAAATTGATGAAGAAGAAAATTTGTATAACACCCCAAACGCTAAAGTCATCGATCCACACGGTGTTTATCGAAAATTCTAGCACATCAAAAAAAGAACTTCATAAAAGTTTTAATATTCAGATCAAATGTAAAAGTTTAAAGAGGTCAATATAATAAGGGCAACATATGTTGTGAATTAGAAAAAAATACAATGAGGTTACTTAGGGCAAGAAACAAGCAAAACAATGAAGGAGAAAACTGTTTTTTTAAAAGAAAAAACCACGACCAACATCATAAAAATAAATTAAAAAATATCATATAATGCGAGAAAACCCAAGAAAAGAAAAAATCCAACAAATATGTTATTCAGAAGAATCTATGAAACTCTTATAGTTTGAGTTGAGATTGATAGAAGATAATAACATACATATTTTGACAATAAATATCCATAAAAATCCTACTATCCTATCCTAAGAAATCTTAAATGTATTAAATTCCTAAGATATTTGTGAAATATGAAAAAATCAAAATTAAATACCACAAGTATATAATGATTCTTTACATATCCTAATTGAATACCTAGGAGATTTGATGACTTTTAATTATCCCTACAAATCCTAATCCAGTATACCCTCTGTTAGAATCATTAAAGTCGACAAACTGAGCATCTATTTTTCAATTGCGACCAAATGGGTGGTTTGGTTACCTAAAAGGTGTTTGATTCTTACTTTCTCTTATGATGTTTTTGGTTCTTTTGCATTTTTTTCATCGAAATCTCGGATCACTTGTTTTACTACAAAAATGCTTTTTCTGTAAAGTTTCTTTGAGAAAACAGGTTTCAATATCGTTTTTCAAACCTTCAGATCGCATGTCTTCTTTTTGTCAGTACAACTACTTGTAAATAAATGCCAGGAGTATATAAATTAGTTATGTGAGAACATCTTAAAAGATTTATTGGTTAAAATGACTTTGTCATGTATATAGGAAAAGAAAATATATTGGCAGCGCTAAAATTGACTTTAGTTTTCAAAACTTTTTTGAGATGATGGATCAAGAAAAATTTGGACACACAAGCTATAATCCATATATGATTACATCATCATCTCATGACGATGACGAAGAACTTGGATACCGGAGAACATCAAGGAGTTTAAGACTATTCTAATTATTATCGGGGCTCAACCTTTTGTAGGTTTATATATGAATTAAATTTAAAACTTTATTTTTGGAATTAGTAGTTGTCTGCGATTTCAACATGGTTATATCTGGCATGATTAATTAGGTTAAGTTGTTAGTTTAAGTTAGTGTTGGTCGGACCATGTCATAATTTCTACCATCCAATCTAAATAAAATCTCAGTTATTCTTTGTGAAAGCGAAATTCCTTTTTAAGCACCCTTGGAGTATTCAAGCCATTCGCTTTTTCATCCCTTTTTCAGAATCTGCAACTTCTTGCAAAGTCACCTTTATCTCCACAATAAAATCAATATTTAGCAACAGACGGAGTGGGATGTTCATTGTTACCTGGATGTTTGTGTGATGGTTAAGGAGCTTGATAGACTTTTGTTTTTCCATCATTTACTTGCAGTGGAGATAATTCACCCCTTTGACATCAGTGGTATCCTTGGGTTGAGAAGAATACTTAGTCTTGACGAATTTCACCTATGTTTTAATCCTTGGAGTATCTATTCATTTATAGCCTAATCCTCATGTGTCACGATGATTTTTACTTTCTCCTGACATTAAGGTTAATTTATTCGAGCTATTATGCAACTCTTCTGACATCTTCATTTTAACAAGAGCACTAACCAAATCAACTTCAAGACGTTTATCTCTAGCGAGAAAAGTGTTTTCTTTTCTTCGTAACACTTTTGTTGAGTGACAATCTTTGCATCGGATTCAACAAGTTTTTCTTTCAATAAACAGAGATCATGGTGAAGATTTTGCACACTCAAGTTCCTTTGAAGTGAACTGTTTATCACGATATTTGATAAGGACTTGGTAATATACGAGAACCTTCATAGAGGCCTTCGTAACACTTTCTCACATTTCTGTATTCTCTCGAGAGATAAGATAGAGTTTCAGTGAGAACATACCAGGTGTATTCTTCTTAAAGAAAAGAGTTAAGATCTTAACTAAATCTGAGACTTCCTCATCTACTTCCATCTCAATGTCTGTATCATAACTTCATCGGTTTCTATTTGAAGATAAGATTCCCAGTTATCAACAAACTCTACAACATCAACAAGAATATATTGTATAGTAGAGTCAATCATGGTGTGTTCATGACAGCTTTCAGACCTTGATTTTGATGAAATGTTTCGTTAAAATTTGATTCAAAACTCTTAAGAAAATTATCTTTTGTGTGTTCCTTTCCAAAAATAGTTAGTTCATTGGTTTGTACAAGAAAAGAGTTTCTTGTTCGTACGTTGCAAGCATAAGAGCTTGTGTCCATGTTCACGAACATAAAAAAACACAGCCAATTATGTCTTAAAGGTATTTTTCCCTTTTGGTACCAACTGAAAAAGCAGGGGTACCCAATTTCACCACCAAAATTTGAGTTCGTGAACCTATGAAAAGACTTGGACGATCTCAAAAATCAATATCCAAATATTCAACCTGAGTTGGATCTTTAAGATTTATTGGAATAAAGACAAGTATTTGTGAATCCCGCGAGAAGATTGAGAATTAACTGCAGGTTGATAATAACGTAAAACTTGTGTTTGCTATATTATAATAAATCAGAGAATTATAATGCATAAATTAAAGCAACACAGGACACTGAAAGTTTTGTTAACGAGGAACCTCAATTCAGGATAATAAAAACCCGGGACCTAGCCCAGTTTGAACACCTCATTACAGTATTAAACTGCTACAAACACTAACTTACTATAATACTACAGATTGAGATGTAGTTGAGACCGAGCCATGCCCGGGAGATTCAGTTAACTGTCGCAATCTTACGTCTCTTGGATCTCGCAAGACCCCTCGCATTTGCTTCCCCTAGATGACATCCTTTACAGGCTTAGGATCGAGTTTATTTAACCGTTGTTAAAGGCTTAAGTGTCTGATCTGTCCTCCAAACAGATTAACACTCGTAAAGTGACTTCCTTTAGATATAAACAAGGTCATACAAAAACCTCTTTATGAGTTAATGATGGCACATAAACCTAAGTAAACAATGCTAACCAGTTAAGGCTATGAAATCTTGGCATTGATGATTGAACTCGTTTCTACCTCATTAGTAAAGAACTAGAAACCTAGTTACAACACTATGGGATTTATAAGACTTAACACCGAATGCAGTTGTATGTACGTAGATTTTATCAACCTTGTAATTGATTGACTGTTCTTGAATGACCTTATTCCAGAAGAGAAGGACCGTATGATACACAAGAACGAGAACAATCAACCAAGATTACATAATCTGATAAATACTACTAAGGCAAATATATATATGTACTTTAAAACCATCAATTAAGTCGTTTATAATTGTAGGCCAATTCCATGATGGAAATTACATATAGAGGAAGACTCTTAACAAGAAGCTTACACACGAGAGTGTAAAGGGTTTTCGCCGATTCCACATAGAGTTTTTGCAACTACTTGATGCTTGTTGTTGTCGTTATAGGAGTCCTCTATTTATATTATTCAATATGATAAATTGGTTTTAAGTAAAACAAAGATTACTTGTCCTACAAGTTAACTCGCGAACCGTGTAAGCGGACCCATTACTTGACTTCATTCAAAGTAATCTCACCAAGTAGTTTAGTAGAGTATAACTTTACTATAAATATATGGTCTCAACACAAGAGTGAAAAACTGAAATATTTTATTGAACTATTAAGTAGGGATAAGTGAACCGAGTGAGATATTATCGATTAAGACCGAGTTCACCAAACAACAGTTACATTCGCAAAACGGTTTGCGAACTATCTATCACTTTGCAGCTCAGGAGAAATCTTGAATGCCTTGGTATGCGAGATGGTTTGCGTACCTAATTCCACTTTGAACCTCAACAGTTTTCCTTTGAGTCATGGATCGCGAAACTGTTCGCGAACCGCCAGGGAAAAAATGCAGTTCAGCCAGATCAATTCTGTAGCACGTAAACAAATAACGTTTCGTACTATTATATTGTTTTAAACCATAATCTGTATACTCGCTTCTTGAGTACTCTCCAAGATTCAACATTCGCCGAATATTGATTTGCGAAAAAACCATCGTCATAGAAAGTGTATCGAAGCTTTCTTACAAAAATCCTATAACCGTATGACACTTACAAAGTATACTAACACAACCTAAATGTCGTGCAGATCGGAATCCTTATTAATAAGCTATCAATACTAAAGTTATCGAGTATGTTTCGAATGATAAAATAAGTAAAATCGAAGAATCCATAAATCACAACTGCTGGTTACCTTTTGTCAATGAAGATGTAAAGATGTCTTCGTGAAGCTCCGGTCTTGGTCTTCAAGGTCCCAATTATGTAATCTATTTCCCGTATCTGAAACCTGACTTTAGCACACTAAATCAAGAATTATGTTTTGGCATTTAAACTTGACAACTAACTTTGAAATGGAGGGTATACCAAGTACAACACCAGCTTTTAATTCGTGAACCTGTTTTGATTGTTTTACTTGAACGAACCCACGAATCAATATTCAGGTAATAATCTAAGATTACTTCTTTGTTCAAGAACCGTATTCCATCAATAACAAGTCTTGTAATCTCAACAAGATGAATTCACTCGAATGTTCAATCAATGTACTAAATTTTCAATTACTTCAATTATGTCTACTAGAGAACATAATGCGGAAGGTAAAGTAATGCATGACACCAGAAGTTTTGTTAACGATAAAACTGCAATCCAGCAGAAAAACCCTAGGAACGCGTCCTGCAGTTTGAGCACACACAGCACTAAGCCGCTACAAACACTAGCCTACTATCATACTTTGGACTGGAATGTAGTTTAGACCGAATTAAACCATTTAAGCAAAGGTGATTCCCTTATAACTAATGTCCATTATAGCCTAAGAGTTGATTCACAGTCCTTCGTGAAGGCTAGCACTAGCTACCCTGCCTCTAAAAGGATGACTGGATTTGGATTTCCTATAGATTTATTCATCAAGGTTCAGGGAACCCAAATCAATATCAGTCTGAGCTTCTTGATCTAACCTAACTGATTTTACCTAGTAAAGCATGACGAAATCAATACAAGATCTAGTTCGTGAATACGTTACGAAACTTCTATGTCTTACCACTCTGGTCATCAGCTGTAGTGTTTCCACTACAAATTGGATCAAGAACAGGAAGGGAAAAGCTGGAGAGCTTCAAATTAAGAAGAAGAAGGTAATTTTGGTTTAATTTCAGATAAGCTCAACAGTACAGACACAACAGCATAATAGGGAAATGAGAGAGATGTGCATGTACGAATCGCACGCATGGCCGACACACAACACAACATATATAACAGACGCAAATACAAACTGACACGTAACAGCTACAACGAACTGCTAATCCCAACCCACAAGAACCCCTTAACTGGACAGCCCCCAAAACAGGGATACTACAAATGCCTACTGCTGCAAAAGATCCTTGTCCTCAAGGATAAATTCCTTGAATTGGCTTAACATAAAGTCATTATCATCCCGGGTAGCATCTTGCTTAGTCATCCCTTCCCACTGAACCAACACTTGATCAATTTCCTGTTGATTCTTCTTAATCTTTTTGGTAGCAATAACTTTAAGTGGGTTGTTCTTTAGTTTACCTTCAGAGTCTGTTGATGGCAGAGTTGTTTGTGGCAGCAATCTTGTTCCCAATTTTGGCTTGAGCTGTGAGACATGGAAGGTGGAATGGATGTTAGACCCTGCAGGAAGGTCTAACTTATAAGCTACAACACCAACCTTAGCTAAAACTTGATATGGACCAAAGAACTTAGCAGCCAACTCCAGGTTTCTTCTTAGTTGAACTGAGGATTGCCTATAAGGTTGTAACCTCAGATATACCCAATCTCCTACTTCAAATTGTCTCTCCATTCTATTTTTATCAGCTTGCTGCTTGATTCTATGTTGTGCCATCTCCAGTGTTTCCTTAAGCATCTTCCCCATTTCTGTCTTTGATCCAAATAATCCTCAGTTGTAGCATTAATTCCTTCATAGGATGCTGGAATTCCAAATAAGGGGGGTGGATATCCATACAAAGCTTCAAAAGGGGAGAGTTTGAGGCTAGTGTAATAAGCTGTGTTATACCACCATTCAGACAAGGACATCCAACAAACCCATTTTGCTGGCCTTCAGCTAGTCATGCACCTTAAATAAGTCTCTAAACATGCATTCACCCTCTCAGTCTGCCCATCTGATTGTGGGTGATAGGCTGTGCTCATGTTTAATTGAGTAGCAAGTTTGGCAAACAAGGCGTGCCAGAAGTTACTGAGGAATACATCATCTCTGTCAGATACAATGCTTTTTGGCAGTCCATGCAACTTGAAGATGGTATCTATGAATACCTTAGCCACAGTGACAGCATTATAAGGATTACTAAGGGCTATAAAGTGGCTGTACGTAGTGAACCTGTAAACTTTGACCAGAATTATTTCTTTACCTTCAGATTTTGGCAGTCCTGTGATAAAATCCATGCTGATATGTGTCCATGCTTGCTCTGGAACTGGTATTGGCTGCAATAATCCAGCTGGTAAAATATTCACTCCTTTATGTTGTTGGCAAGTATCACACTCTTGTACATGTTTGAGGATTTGCTGCTTCATTCCACTCTAGTAGAAGTAAAGTTTAGCTTTCTGATAACTGGCTTGAGACCCAGAATGCCCCCCCGTAGCTGAGTTGTGAATAGCACTGACGACCTTCTCTCTTGTTTCTCCCTTCTCCCCAATGTAAATTATGTTTTTATATCTCAGTATTCCAAGCTGATAGGTGACATTCTCTACTCCTCCTGGGTGAAGCACCAATTTTGGAATCCAGTCTTGTGCTGTTGTATCATCAATATAACTGTCTTGTACTTCTTTCAACCATATTGGCTGACATTGAGTTATGACCATGCAAACACTAGCATCCCCACCACATCTTCTGGAGAGGGCATCAACAACTTTGTTATCAGCTCCTTTCTTATACTTCAACTCATAGTTGTAACCTAACAATTTATAGAGCCATTTTTGTTGCAATACAGTGTGTATCCTCTGCTCCATGAAATATTTGATGCTTTGGTGTTCAGTATAAATGATGAATTTATTACCCATAAGATAGGTTCTCCACATAGTAACAGCCATGACCACAACCATCATCTCTTTCTCATAAGTTTACATTCCAAGGAATATTTTACCCATTCCCTTGCTGGAGAATGCAATAGGTCTCTTATCTTGACTCAAAACAGCTCCTACTCCAATATCACAAGCATCAGTTGATATCTTAAATGGGTTTGAGAAATCAGGAAGAGCTAAAACTGGTGTAGTGGTGACTGCTTCCTTCAACTGTTCAAAAGATGATTGTGCTTCTGGGTTCCATTGGAAGTTATTCTTCTTCAATAGTTCAGTTAATGGCTTACAAATCAGCCCATAACCTTTAACAAACTTCCTGTAATAGCTTGTCAAACCCAAGAAACCCCTCAAATCTCTAAGAGTAGCTGGTATTGGCCAAATTTTCATGCAGGCAATCTTTTCTGGATCAGCTGCAACTCCATTCCCAGAAATGATTTGGCCTAAGTACTCAATCTGTGATTGACCAAAGGAACACTTACTCAACTTAGCAAATAGAGAATTCTCCTTGAGGATTGTCAGAGCAGTAGTTAAGTACTGTTGCAGATGAGTCTTCATGTCTAGGTTATACACCAAAATGTCATCAAAAAAGACTAAAATGAAATTCCTCAAGTGTGGCTGAAATACTTCATTCATGAGAGCTTGAAAACTTGCAGGTGCATTAGTGAGTCCAAATGGCATCATAAGGAACTCATAGTGTCCTTGGTGAGTCTTAAAGGCTGTTTTATGTATGTCAGAAGGACTAACCCTTATCTGGTGATATCCAGCTATTAGATCAATCTTTGAAAATACTCTGGCTCCATTTAATTCATCCAACAACTCATCAATGACAGGTATGGGTACTTGTTCTTTATGGTGATCTCATTAAGCCTATTGTAATCCACACAAAATCTCCAGCTGCCATCTTTCTTCTTAACTAACAATATTGGAGATGAGAAGGGGCTATGGCTAGGCCTAATAACACCAGTGGGAAGCATTTCCTGCACCAACTTCTCCACAGTTACTTTCTGAATATATGGGATTCTATAGGGTCTCTGATTGGGTGGAGTTGAGAGGGGTTGAAGGGGAATGTGGTGATCATGTTTCCTCAAAGGGGGTAGAGAAGTGGGTTCAGCAAAGATGAATTCAAATGTTTTAAGGAGAGGGTCTATATTTTTAGGATAGGGTAATAAGTTGTTAGAAGCACTAATAGAAAACAATTGTCCCAAAATTCCATGTTTGTGCTTCTTCAAATACTTCTGACATTCCTCACCTGTCATCATGGAGATTCTAGCAGCATCTCTTATACCCTGTAACTGAATCTTCTTTCCCTCTCTAATAAATGACACAATAAGCTTCTTGAAGTCAAACTTCACTAGACTGACTTCCTTCATCCAATCAACTCCTAGCACCATATCACAACCTCCAAGATGTAATATCCTCATGTCATACACAAATTGATGCCCTTGCATGCTCCACTTGAACTGAGTACACTTAGCATTGCTCACCAACTTGTTGCCAACAACAACAACTACCTGAAATTTTGCAGTCGCTTCAACTAAACATTGATTCCACTTGGCTACTTCATGATCCAGAAAACTCTGAGTGCTACCACTATCCACCAGTATAGTAAAATTCTATATTCCTTTGTTAATTCCTTGTACCTTAATAATATTATGAAAAGTATGACCAGACAGGGCATGTACTGATATCTCTACTTCTTCTTCTGCAGTATTGATTTCATCCTCAGACATGCTCTCCTCCTCCTCATCTGCAGCTAACATGTAGAGCTGTTGCCTAACACATCTATGTCCTGCCTTAAAAACTTCATCACAATTGTAGCACGGTCCTTTTTCTCTCATAGCCTTCATTTCAGCATAAGATAACTTCTTAACAGGTAATCTAGGACTGGTGGCACTACTACTTCTTGGTGAAGATGAATTTGTCCTCTGTGGAGTCACTATAGTCTTGTTGCTTTTAGGAATTTGTAGCTGTGGAGGTCTGTTAGATAATCTGTTCTTCTTAGCTACGTTCTCCCATAATGCTTCCTGCATCCTTGCTAGATATATGGCTTGTTTCAGACTTGTAGGACTAAACATTTGTACAACCATCCTTAGCTCTTCCTTGAGTCCACTAATGAAGCTGGAAGTGAAGTATTCCTCAGTCAAATGCTTATTCTTAGCCAACATCAAAGCCGTCAATTCCTCAAATAATTCTTGGTATTCTAGCACAGTATTTCTTTGACATAGCTTGTTAAATTCTCCTACAACATCATCATGTCCCAAATCCTGAAATCTAGAACATAACCATTCTATCTTATCTCTACCTTCTTGATAATCCTGGAACCATATATCAACTTTTCCTTCAAGGTACATAGAAGCCATATGCACTTTTTCTTCATCATTCATGTTATGCAATGTAAAATATTTCTTACATTTTCTAATCCAAGATCTAAGATTACTGCCAACGAACTTGGGAAAGTCAACCTTTGGCCGATGTGAGTTTGAGAACTGAGTAGAGGGAAAGGAATTAATACCTTCTGGATTTGTACCCAACAACCCAGATCTGTTTTGCAAAACAGATCCTGAAGTCGATTCTTGAAGTAAGATCGCATCAATTCCAACCTTGAGTAACCTGTCTTCCAGAGCTTGGATCTTCAACTCCATTGAGTCATCTAAGTTCTTTGTCGCCAGCTTCACCTGTTCCTCTATCTTATTACAGATAAGGATAGATACCGTTTCAATCAGTTGTTTAATTGTCTCTTTCTGAGATTCCGCCATGGTTGTTTGTCCAGTATCAATCTTCTTTGACAATTCATCATGATTCTTCATCATCTCTTTAATCTTCTTATTGATCTCATCAATATCTTTTTGATTCACCATTTTTGCAACCGGTCACAAGGATCAATTGCTCTGATACCACTTGTAGTGTATCCACTATAAATTGGATCAAAAACAGGAAGGGAAAAGCCGGAGAGCTTCAAATTGAGAAGAAGAAGGTTTTGGTTTAATTTCAGATAAGCTCAACAGTACAGACACAATAGCATAAAAGGGAAATGCGAGAGAGGCGCATGTGCGAATCGTACGCATGGCCGACACACAACACGACATAACAGACCCAAATACAAACTGACACGTAACAACCTGATAATCCCAACCCACAAGAACCCCTTAACTGGACAACCCCCAAAACAGGGATACTACATCAGCTTTACGAAGTTTCTATCAAATCTTGGTATTGATGATAGATTGTTCTAGTATAAATATACAATCGACCCAATATACATGATTAGGATGCTGAAATCCGATATGTGCTTCATGATCCTCAAGTGAAGTCTTTCAATAGTCGTAACCTAATAAAAGGTTTCGAGATGACAACTAATCTTTATGCAAGGATACAGAATAATGTGTAGTGGATGTAGGTTGTATTTTTGTTAAATAATTGATTGTCAAGAAAGGTCTAGCTTAAAGTTTAAGCAACCATTGAGTACGGCTCAACTAAGTTCACGGACGAAGATATTCATGACCCGCTTAAATGTCCAACCCAAACTTCTCGAATCTCCTATAGGCAAAGTGGCCCAAGGTGGTGAAAAAATCACCTTGACGTATAAGAAGGTTGAGCCAAAAATATAGATTATGTAAACTGGCACAAGGTTCACATAGGGCGTGTGAATAGAAAGACTAAAAGGCGGACATGAGTTTCTAAACTTGGTAAGGTTCGTGTTAAATACGTGAACCTTAAATAAAACAGTTAGGTTCAGTTTCGGTTTCGACTAGCAAGATTCGTGTAGGGTGTATGAACCTGACGACATTTTGAGTTCAGAAGTTTCTGAATTATTAAGGTTTGTGTAGGACACATGAAACTTAAAATGTCTTGTTGATTTAAGTAACTTTTCCATGTAGCACGATTCATGTTGGAGACGTGAACCTGTTGGGTACTTAGTTTATTGAGTTAATCCTTTAAATTACTATGGAATAAATCCATTGTGTTAAGACTCAAATATTTATCTTTCATTCCTTCTTATAGGAATCAATATGTACCACATTTTCGACTATTAAATTGCTAGAATGGTAGTTACAAAATTCAAAGAATATCCTTACTAACCTTTTGACGAGAAGATGATAAATATAAAGTGTATAAAGTCCAGTCATTGATCTTCAAATGTTTTTCGTCTCAACACCAAGTCTATCCTAGTCTGTGAATGATATTGTAGACCAACTAAAGGTTTGTGTTTTGGCGACTAAACTCGACAACTGACTTGACATATACCAACGCCAGTGAGTTCAACCGAGCAATGCTCTAACAAAGTTGACATGTCAATGTTAGCAGATTTGACCGAGCAATGCTCTAACAAGAAGCAATAACTAGTTTTTAAGCCTAAAAACTTATATCAAAAACAAAAGGAAAAACAGATGATGAATGAAACCATTATAGGAAATTTGAAGTGGCGTGACTGCATGAATTTCCTGGTTGATACTTTCCATTTGTAAGGACGACTCCTATGGGAAGTGAAATCTCCATAAGTTCAAGATGATCCGTAAGGTGTGAACCAAAAAATACCATTGTGGCACTTTTAACGATCCACAAAACTCTATAGTCCAGATCGAACCCCTAAACTTTGAAGAGGTTGTTATAGAGAGTCTACCCGGTCATTTGATTACCTTATATTCTATTTGGTCATCCCATCACCGGTTGTAGCTAAGTTATTATTCAAAATCCGGATTTTAAAAAGCCAAATGGAACCTTTTTCCTTTTTTTAACTCTATAATAATAAAATTGGATATATATGGGCCCACTAATCGATTTCTGGATGTATACCATCGGTCATAGTAGAAAAGTCACCACATATATCCGACTTTCCATATTTAGGGATTATGAGCAAGATGTGGATGTTTATGCATCCATCCCATATGTGTTGCCCGCCGGAGGCAGCAAGACATAAGCGGAGCACATGTTGAAATATATTTAACTGACATCGAAAGTATTTCTGCTTCCAGAAGTAGAATTCGATCCCGGGAGTCAAAATCAATCCTAAATGTGAGGGGGAAAAAACATTTTTCTTTATAAGGTGTTTGGATACCATAAGCACTTCTACTTTTGCTTCTCCAGAAGCCAGAAGTAAAAAGATTTTGCTTGCTTCATTAGAAAATGTCAACTTTTCATGATTTCCGGAAGTAATTTTGAAAGGTCTCACCTATTTACCACCCACATTCTCACTATTTCCTACCCACCTCACAATTGATTAAAGTAATCATTTTTCAATTCTAATTTCTCTTATTTACCACCTACAAAAGTGAATAGGGTTTGACTTGACTAGTATTTGTCTTCTTCATCTTCTATGATTACTCTTTTATTTTCATTAAAAAACCATTAAGTTTGAAAACCCTAGGTTAGGTCATGTTTAATCATGGTAAACCAATTTTTTACTATTCTTATAGATTTTTTTATTAAATTCTTTGAGACAATTGTTAATTCGTGAGAGATTATTATGGAAGATTTCAATATTGAAATTGAAAACCTAATGCAAAATTTCCAAACCATAGATGATTTGCGCATCTAAGAAGATTAATTACATTGTTGTCAATTCTACTGACAAAAAGTTTACCGAAGATGGTTTAGAGGTAAGTAAGTGATTACGCTTGATTTTTTTCCCCTTAAATTTTCGACGAACTGGTCTTCAGTATCTGGACGACCATAACATAGGCTAGTAGTCACAACCTGAACGACTATGAATAATATTAGTAGTCCCATTATGAAAGACCCTGACGAATCATGGTAGTCATATCCTGGACGACTACAGTCTTACCAGTCACATAAGTCGTTCATATTTCAACGACCAGAAGTCACATAAGTCGTACAGGATGCAACGACCAGAAGTCGATTATACCTGAAAGACAGTTGACGATCAAGTGAGTTTTGATATCAACAGTGGTCGATTATACCTGAACGAGCATACCTGTTCACAACAGGGAGGGGTGAGAGCGTGGGTGACAAATAGGTGAGACCCTTTGAAATTGTGGTGTCAAACTAACTTTTGACTTTTTTGCATCCTAAAGTCCAAAAACAACTTTTTATAAGTCACGAGAAAAAAAGTCACCGTTGATCTTTTGACTTAAATCCATCCAAAACACCCCTATTTGACTCTTTGTTTGACTATCAAAATTCTCCTCTCTCAAATTTCAGAACAAATGTTTTTCCTTCTCCCAATTCTTTTTTGTTTAGTTGGTTTGTTCCAGGATGGTTCCAAAAACCCTAAGAATTTCAGGTAACATTGATAACTTATCATCATCATCTTTACTAGTTAATCATACTTATCTTTTACTTCAGATTCTATTTCAGTTATCAGTCAAGTCTCATCTCGTGTTCAAATCTGTATCAAATCAATGGTTATCACTTATCTCTGATTCCCATTTCACCCAAAATCATTGTATTCATAATCCTCCAAAAGTATCTGGATTGATCATGAACCAATCATTTAGAAACCCAAAATATGAATTTTTTCACTATTGATGTCAATAACGCTAGATTTGACAGTGCCCCTTTTGAAACCCAGGGTTTTATGAATGACCAATTTTGTCCTACAGAAATTGTACAATCTTGTAATGGCCTTTTCCTTTGTTGTAGTTCAGGTTCTTACAGTGGCTTTGGATTTCAAACTTACAAAATGTGCCTCTATTTAAGGGAATTCAATGTTTGGATTTGATACCAATTTACTTTTCTTGTGTTCGTTAAGCTTCTGATCCACTTAGATTACTTGGAAACAAGTTGCTGGAGAATCTGGATATTCTTATTCTACATTGATTAATGTATTCATTTACTCCGATGTTTGTATTGTTTGAATTTGGATTTGTAAGCGAAGATTAAATTGAGATAGTGAAGTGAAGTGAGGTATGAGAATATTTAAAGTATTTTGTATTGATGGATGAGAAATTGCCGAATTGGTTTGATATCTTTGGGATGGAGGTTGTACCGAGGTTGGAAGTCTAAGTACTTGGTGAATCTATTGAGAATGAATATGATAAATTTTACCAAGTACTCAGATGTCCAACCTCGGTTATCAATCTTAATTGCAGATCATTGCCCAGTAATCTTATTTATCCGTTCGACAGCTCTAATGTTTTGTGTTCGAAAACATGGCAGCATGCTCATCATTATCTAATCTCTTGCTAATGTTTGATTATCCCAATTGATTAATAATTTGATGTTTCAAATCATCTTCAGTCTCTCTATTTGTGAAGGGTTCTTAATTGTTGAAGCCCCCATCAAGGCTTGTTCTTTGGTTTCTTGCATCGTCCTGTTCCTGTGGTGGATTAAATATGACTTCGTTGTTGGATCAGCCGCAACCAGGTTTTCTCTTTATTTCTCTTTATCTTTTTGGTTTGATAAGAGGGACAGGATAATGGTTTCTGTTATAAATTTTGTGAAGCATATAACATATCACCACGTGCAGTTTGTTTATGCATATAAAAAGTCGGTTAAGGTTTGTTTATGCATCTATTGCAAACTTTTGTTGTTAGGAAGTTGAGATAGTTGTGCAGTTTGGTCGTTATGGAATAGGTCTACTGAACTTGTAACTCCATTTCCTGCCCTTTGCTGTGCATCAGTATCTTTTTCTTTTACTGGTTGTTGTATGTTCATCGAGAGCAACAAGTAATCTGTAGATTGGATAGGTTGTCTATTGTGTAAGTCATGTTTTCTTAGATCCAGTCACCCTTAACTAATTTGGGTCAAAGTAAGATTCTCATATTAGAGATTAGAGACGACTTCTCAGTGGGGATAACCAGTACGATGCAGGAGCACCCCCCCTGTGACTGGCTCACTTGAGTCTTCTCACTGAATCCCTGGGCTATGTAGTTGTTGAAGTTTTGATAGCTCTGATACCATGATAGAATTTAGATGCGAATGATAGTATGGAGATGTACGAGCATAGTATCGCCTATGGCGTTGCTCGTATACAGCTCCTAGAACACTCTAGATGATGAAGCAAGATCAACTCTCTTAAACACTCAAAGTTTATTACTCAATTCTTGCTGAAGTTTCAAAGATTACATCCACTGCCTGTTTATAGGCTTTGTTACAACCGATTACTTAGTACATAAACTTTTCTAGACACTTCTTTCTTGGCTGACACTAACATTGTATGTGCACATTACATGTTCACATTACCAGACTGCCTATACTAACTGACCACATATTCCTTCCTTATACTAGATAAGTCTTCTAGATTATTCAAGAATTCTCTAGGGTTTACCAGTTACAAATTAGAATTCCAACAGTAGTGAAGCGATGAATACGGCTTTTCCATCAATCATGGCTTTTGAGAGAGATGATCCAGTCTCCCTTCAGTGCCTTCACCACTACGCTTTTATCTGTGATTATCCGGTTTTTATACTCCACAGCCACAAGTGCTTTTCTTTAGTCAGTATACTCAATAGAGTAACCTATGGTGACTTCTATCATTGCTTTGGTTTTTCTTTTGTCAAGCATTTTGTATCTAAGTTGATTTCTTTCTGATGTAGGTTCCTGAAGATAATGCTATCATAGTTCGTAAAAGTTCTGTCTCTGCTCATGCATTTTCTGTTCATGTGAGTGCTCAGCTTATTTTCGCTTATTGATGCTTCCTAGAATCATATAACATGTTACCAGTTAGGGTTGATGTATTAGTTGTTTATGCATCTATTTTGTTGTTATCAAACTGAGATAGCTGTGAAGTTTCGTCTTAGTGACATATGTTCGGTGAACTTATAACTCTATTTCTTACTCTTTGCTATGTATTACTATCTACTTCTTACTCTTTGGTCTGACTGCTGCATCTATGTAGAAGTCTGCAACTGCCTTGCTTTGCATTAGCAGAAACCCAAGTCCTTTAGGGATGAACCTATCTTAGTCTGAGTGCTGCATCTATGCAGAAGTCTGCAACTGCCTTGCTTGGCATTAGCAGAAACCCAGGGATGAACCATATATATTTTTTTAATATTTGCTTTAGTAATATTAGAACTGTATGGTGATACAGCAGATTTCGGATGCACATCGTACTTTTGTTATTTGCAATAAGGAAATTGAAGATGTATAAACCCTTGCATTGATAGGAATTTTTCGTTTTCTATTGAACTTGTGCTTACAGATATATGAATCACATTAAAATTCTGTAAAACTTTCTAAAACAAAGCCAATTCTGTGAGGGTGTGACTTTGACCCCTTTTCAGCAGAGGGAACTCCTCCTTGTCCTCCAACAATGAGGTAGTTGTCTCTTCATTAAAGTGCCATCCAAGATAAAGATTGAGATCGAGTTTAGGATGAGCGTTTGAACTAGTCTTCCTTGTCTCATGCTTTTCTCCAATAGTTGTTGGATGAGCTTCTGAACTAGTCTCCCTTGTCTGATGCTCTTCTGTAATTGCGGTCATGTCATCAATTGTTGAAGATGACGATGATAATGGAGAAGATGCAGTAAGTTTCTCTTTTCTCGTCATCAGATTTTGCTTCAAATTTGCCAAAGTTTCTCTCATAGCTTTTAACTTCTCCACAGAATCGAGTTTTTCCATGTCTATATTATCCCACCAGTAGCTATCATCAACACCAGTCTTGTCTCTGCATTGCGTAGAGTTCTTACTTCTCCGAACATTCTTACCTTTCGACTGTTCTTCGACGAATCGTTCTACAACATCACATACATCCAAGGGAGAATTACTATAGGTGTAAGCCCTTCCAGCAGGAGAGAATACGATTAAGCAGACAACAGTATCTTTACATAACTTGCAAAGCTGAGCTAATTTACGCTCCAGACCGGTCCTTCTCTTCGAAAACGTTACTATTCTCTTCTTTGTATCGACAATCTCTTCTATGTCTATCTTCCTTCTACCCATGATTCTTGAAATGTTTGATGTAAATTTCAATGACAATAATCAATTAGAATCTGCAGACGTATAACAAGTAGATTTAGCTCTAATTTTAAAGATTGAGATGTTGAGATTCTTGAGTTTACCTCTACCTTTTACTTATTTATATGAAATATATGCAAGGACTAGATAGATCAGGAAAGAAATCAATGTCGGATTAGGTTTTTCTATACTACTGGAACACCTCTTTCCGAATTTATGTTTGTTTCCAAATTTGAATAAAATTTCCAAATTTGAATAAATTTTTTCCGACCGTTTAGTGCTGTTACGTATGTTTGTTTCCAAATTTGAGAAAAGTACTTCCGACCGTTTTGGTGCCGTTGCGTTTACACGAAAGTTGGAATTGGGTTGGACTTGCACAAGGGTAGGTTCGCTGAGGTGGGTCTGTCCAGATGGGCTGTTTTTGGGGCTGCAGTGTTTTCTTTGGGGCTGCAATAATAGACGAAATAGAATCACCTGAAAGTAAAATGGAAAAGCCCTTATCCAGAACCTAAATTATTACCATCACATCCTCTTCTTCTCCAAGTCTTCACCATCACTACCAATACTAGTGTTGCAGCCATCACCGCCACCACCATGAGCGACGTCGCCGCCGCTGCTGCCGCCAACCACCACCACCGCCGCCTAACAATGAGTAAAATTAACCAAACCACCTCCACCCAACAATGAGTAAAATTAACCAAAACTAAATTGCAAAGGTTCACGAGATTGAAAGATTTCATCCATTATACATTTCATTCATTCAAAAAATAAGAGAACTCGCAAATAATTAAGATTCTGCATTTGGTCTTTTATCCTCCCTTCCGATAATTAACAAACCCCAAATTACAGTACAAGTATAAGTTTGTTAGACATTTCTTCAAATCAAATTAGCTAGCGGTTAAATCCCTTCATATATATCTAATCCAAGCAACTTACACACTTTATACAAAAAACAGCTTCAGGAGAGTTTTTTGTTGACTATAAAAAGGTTAAAATTTAATAAGAAAAAGAAAAACAAATACAACAATCAGGCGCCTAAGCGCAACAAGAGAGGGCAAG
>JAJJMA010247124.1:382-12643 GCA_023529015.1 Papaver nudicaule
TTGAGTAGGCTTGTGTGGCTATGACTCTGTGGCCAACGTGAGTGTGGCGCCTTTAGAGACACGCATAGTGGGTGTGTAGGAGTGGCCTTGGGCGTTGGCCAAGACCAGAAGTTGTGGCGCCATGGTTTCATGGCGCCATGGGCTAAGGAGGCCACTGCCTTGGACTTTGGCCATGGCCAGAAGTTGTAGCGCCATGGTTTCATGGCGCCATGGGCTGAGGAGCCACGGCCTTGGCCGTTGGCCAAGGCCAGAAGTTGTGGCGCCATGGTTTCATGGCGCCATGGGCTGAGGAGCCACGGCCTTGGCCTTTGGCCAAGGCCAGAAGTTGTGGCGCCATGGGCTGAGGAGCCACGGCCTACTTGATTGTGGCGTACTTGCGCACTTGTGTTATGGTGCATGCGTGCCTATGCATGCACTGGCGCTATGGCTTATGCATGCGTTTGGGCTACAATGTGCTTGAAGTCATGGCACGCTTGTCCATGGTATATTAGACCATCCTGAGCTTAGGGTGTGGTCTGTTTAAGCCTGTTTAGGCTGTTGTATGCTTCTCAGAGAGCTCTGAACAGGCCTAGAGCTTCGATATTCCTGAGATTTTCATTAAGACTCAGATGTCGAGTCGTATCTTTAAGAGGAAATCCATGAGGATGCGTCTCTGTTAACTCTTCACCATGTACCATATAATGATCTGGTTATGATGCCGAGGAATTCGAGGCGATGTCGATATGAAGCAGATTAATGGGTTTAATGTGCTGGTGAGATTATCAGTACTGCACTATGATATCATCCTCTCCACCGGGAGTTATAAGAGAGAACTCATAGAGAGTTTATTCATCTCGTAGAACGGGTTGCATTCTGAGCTATAGAGATGTGCTTGATTAGGCAATTGCACTACGATATCATTCTCTCCACCCGGGAGGCTATAAGAGGGAACTCGTAGAGCTATAGAGATCTGCCTGAGTAGGCAATCACTTCTTGGAAAGGCATAACATAAGGAGATTTACGATTTTATCCCTTCTCCATTTTTTCACCATCTACAACCCTCCTCATCGGCATAACCAAAGAGGATTGGGCCCTCGATAAGCATTGGCTTCGAGAACCAAACTTCATCGCTGGAGTGGCGAAGTAGCGCGTTTGTATTAGATCCAGAAGGGTCCACATCGCCCAGAACATGCTTGGAATTGGGTACCTTTCCAAGACTCACACTCCAAGGAGCATCCTCCTTAAGCAAATTCTTCTCCACCCTATAGTGCTTGAAGAAATTTGCAGCGGTCCAAAAGCTCGGAGGATGCGCTGGATCTTCGGGAAGTTTTTCATAATATACGACTTGCCCTCTGAACGAGCCACCCATTCACGAATTACTCGAATAGAATTCCCATTCAACTGCATAACGCCACAAGGAGGAGAAATCATGGAATAGATCTCATAAAACAGAGGATTCACCGGATTATACAGAGGAATGGGGAGTCCGGCGCCAAGCTGCTCGCCGGAAACAATTATCTTTCTCCCGTTGCAGTTATTTGCAGAGATGAGCTCAGGAGACAAAACTCCTTTACCAAGACTTTTGCAGGGGAAAAGATCTATTTTAAAACTATAAATCTAGGCCCTTTCTTCCCAACTGAGAAGCTGAGAATCAACCATCTTACGGGGAAAGGTACCTTCAGCAGAAACATTCTTCTTGGGGGCCTGGGCACAACAGAAGAAGTGAGATGGAAAATAAGGCAGCATGAATCAGAGAAAAGAAGAGACAACAAAAGAAAATCAGCAAACTTACCATGATTCAGAAATAAGTTAAAAGAGAATATGTCGGAGAGAAGCTTGAGAAACTAGGAAACTCATAAGACGGCAAGAAGTTTAAAAGAAGAAGAAAGGAAAAAAGGAGGGCGGACGAGTTTAAATAAGAGGGAACATGGAACCGACGCAACAGGTAAAAGGTGAAGTGGGCGATGGTTTCGAAAAGCCTTTAAAGCTACGTGTGTCAGTTGGGAAAACTAAATGTTGACCACGTGTCAAGGAAGGTGAAGCACTGGAAGTTTTCTTCTTCGAACCTCTCCGATCTTCGAAGAATAAAAGAGGCAAACTGTAGAGGGTAAAACACCATCGGGACACGTGTCAAGACCAGGAGGACTTCGTACGCCAGTGAGACGTCGTAGTCGAATATTTGGGAAGGTGTGCTCTGAGTGGAAGGCGGCGAAGAAGACCCCGAGGGGTAAAAACTCGGCGAGAGAAGACTTGCACAGATAGTTCGAGGGCAAGGATACTATGTACCGAAGCCATCTTCGGGAAGAACTCACCGAAGGCACCGCCTTACTCGACAAACTCTGACATCTCCACGATTGAGTAGTTTGTCTTATTAGCTGTAATCCACTTCCGACTCGGCCTATATAAGGCGAGCTCGAGATCCATTGTAAGGGTTGGATTTTTGGTGTAACCTTAAGTCGTGAGAGTGAGATTAGGTTAGATTCTCCTCAAACCTCTAAGCATCATATCCATGTACTAATAATTAGAATGAAATGAAATTTATAGTTATGCTCGTATTATCACTGTTACCTATAATGATAGCTTCAATATTGTTCTTATTTTCTTCGTATCAATACATGCACCGTATATCGCTTCCAAGACCATAGTTAGACTAATAGATCTCATGGATGTCGAGTATAAAGTGCTTATGCAGATTTTATACTCACACAATAGTACTTGGTTGATTGACATAGTCTTTCGGATTCTTGTATTGACTCCCTCGTGTGAATCAATCAGATCTGAAGGAGATCTTGTTCTTGAATACAGGAACCATTCAAGGTTTGACTTATAGGTGGACTAAAATAAAAGATTGGTGGTGTACTCGGTACCCTCATCTTTTCAGGATGTTGTGCAAGATATCAAGCAGATCCTAAGGAATCTCACATGAACGCAGTAAAAAGAATAATCCACTATGTAAAAGGCACAATCTATTTTGGACTTTCATATTCTTTTCATACTAATGTCAGGCTTACAACTTACTCAGATGCAGATTGGGCAGGATGCGGAAATGATAGAAAAAACACTTCAGGCGGTTGCTTTTACGTGGGAAATAATCTTGTAGCTTAGCACAACAAGAAGCAAAATTCACAGTCTCTTTCAACATGTGAAGCAGAATACATCGCTGCAGGTTCGTGTTGTACTCAACTTTTATGGATGAAACAAATGCTTAAAGATTATGGAATTAAAGAAGAGGAAACCATAGAAATCTACTGTGATAATACTACTGCTAGACGCATTACTGAAAATACAGTAGAACACTCAAGAACGAAACATATTGACATTAGATATCACTTTATTAGAGATCTCTATGAAAAGAAAATTGTCAAAATATGTTATGTGCCAATTGAACAACAACGTGCAAATATTCTCACAAAACCATTAGACGCTGAAACATTCGAACATCTTCGAAAGTCTATTGGTGTTGTTCACGTTCTTTGAAGTGTTGCATAATACTTGTCCCATTAAAAAAACTTGTGGGATAAGTTATAAAAACTCCATTGCGAGTTATGCGAAACTGTAGTGGTACTATTATCTTGTCTTACTCTTTGTTCATTCGCAATTATGCTTAGTAAAGACAAATAAGTGGGATTCCTAGTATGAAACCGATTATTATTTTATGAAATGAAGGAATTTACCCTTTTTTTTTTTATAAAAGACAATAATCCTCATCTCTCGTGTCGTTGAGCAATGATCTCCAAAAGAGATGAATCCACGCTCAAACGGTTAAGTGACGACTGTTTGTCCTGATGGTTTATGACAAGAAAATCCAATATGATTGTCATAATTGTCTTTTAAGCACCAATATTTGACTCCTGATTCACAGTGAGAAAAATATAAAAGATCAAATGGTGTTAATCATATCAAATATGAGTCCAAAATGTAATGACTAGATATGAATATCAACACTTCTGGAGCTACATCTAGCATTCTCCCTGCCTCTGGCTCCTAAGGCAAGAGTCGAGATCAGGATCCATGGGGATAACTAGTTGATAAAGCTAGGACGAATATGCTCTTAGAATATTTTTTTTCTAACATATTGTTGATAGTAAACTTATATACGTAGGAGAACTCTTATGAGACACAATAATCATACATATTTTGGGGAACATTGTTTGCTTTTTACTCAGGCATGCGAGCTTTTCAACTGAAAAATCCTTGAGGAACAAATTGAGTCTCACAAGTATTTTCTCTATCCATAATCAAGCTCATCTATTAGGTAATAGAGACACTATCAGATCTTAATCAAACTCATATCAAATCCGATGAGCAAAGTCGCGTTGTTCTTTAGGGAATGACACATAATGGGGGAGAGTTCTTTTGAACTTGTGCTTCATGGTAATATCTTTTTGGGGTGTGCGGCTATCGAAATTGCGTGAGAATTGCATCTTTTTATCTCTCGTTTCAGGTATGTTTACCTTTGTCTACATTGATTGATGTTATTTTATGATGGTTCCTATTTTATTTATTTTTTGTCTATTTTTGTGACAAAAAGGGGGAGAAATCTTGTAGTAAGGGGGAGTAAAATCTTCTAACTACTTAGACAATTATCTACGACATTGTCATAGGGGGGAGTAAAATCGATGTGCTTGTCATGTCAAAGCAAAAGTTAGTATATTGAGTAAGGGGGAGAACAAATCATATTGTGTAGTTGTAGATGGTGAAAAATGGAGAAGGGATAAAATCGTAAATCTTCTTCTGTTATACCTTTTCAAGAGGCGATTGCCTACTCAGGCAGATCTTTATAGCTCTACGAGTTCCCTCTTATAGCTTTCGAGTGGAGAGAATGATATCGTAGTGTGATTGCCTATTCAGGCACATCTTTATAGTCTCAGAATACAACATGTTCTGCAAAAATAAATATGATCCCTATGAGTTCTCTCTTATAGCTCCCTGGGTGGAGAGAATGATATCGTAGCGCGATGCTAAACATCCCACCAACACATAAAACTACCAATTTACTTCATGTCGACATCACTTCGAGTTCCTCGACATCAAAATATACTATGGTGGAGAATTGATAGAGACGCACCCTCTCGGGTTTCCTCCTCGATATTCAAAGACCTCAGGCTCTCGCCTAATCTCGGTCAAGACGGAGACGCACCCTCTCGGGTTTCCTCCTCGATATTTAAAGACCTCAGGCTCTCGCCTAATCTCGGTCAAGACGAAGACGCACCCTCTCGGATTTCCTCTTCGATACTTAAAGACCTCAGGATCTCGCCTAATCTCGGTCAAGACGGAGACGCACCCTCTCGGATTTCCTCCTCGATACTTAAAGACCTCAGGCCCTCGCCTAATCTCGGTCAAAACGGAGACGCACCCTCCCGGGTTTCCTCCTTAATCATAATTGATGATAATCATTATGTATAACCTTTAATTAATTAATTAAATCAAATTAAAGTTAATTAACCTTTAATTAATTAATTAAAGTTAATTAACCTTTAACTAATTTTGCAAACATATAAAGTTAATGTGCCGGAAACACTAGCGCCAAAAAACTAAAGTAAAAGGTGGGACAAGCCCGCCCAAATTCAAAATTTTGAATTTGTTGTGCTGACATCATCATGACGTCAGCAGGTTGCATATTTTCACGGTGCCACAATTTGTGCCGCCACACATTTTGCGCGCCAAATCTGGCGAACAAACTCTAGCGCAGCATTTAGCTGGCGCAATGCTTCTTGTGGCGCCATTGTCCACTCCCTCTGGCGCCACACTCTACGGCGCCACACTTTGTGGCTCCACACACACTCTCTTTCTATTTGTGGCGCCACACACTCTCTCCCTCTCCACGGCCATGTCTCCACGGCCATGCCTCCACGATCATGTCTCCACGGTCATGTCTCCACGGCCATGCCTTCGCGGCCACACAACATCATCATAGCCTAACTTAACACAATTATGCAGCATCTGCATATTACACGAGATATCAAAACATCACACGAGGGGATAACTTTAGGGATATTGGTGTGGCGGTCTACGACAGTTAGAAAGAAACTGATCGAGATGATGGACAGTTATGAGAAGGTGGTGCTGAGTGGACATGTTTTACACGACTCTAGCAGTTACAGAGCACAACTCATGTCCTCCACTTCTCCACTCTTCCACGACTTCCACCTTCTCTGTCGCGAGATCAGGGTGAGTTCAACACTATAAATAGAGGCTTCCTCTATCTTCCAAGGTTGAATAACCAGAATACTCAGGAACACCAAAGCCTCAGAACACGAGCAACAACCAGATTCTGAGTATTCATTACACTTCTAGCCCTTGGAGATCTCCAGTCACACTCACAACGGAGATCTTGAACTCTCACGCCCAGAAACACACATTCTCAACCTGATCTCAAGTTTCTTTCACTGTTTCCCTCCCTAGACCAACCTCATCCTCTCTGTGACCGAAGCGAGACGGTAACGGCCATTGACTTGGTTTAGGCTCGTCTTGTTCGATTTTGATCTCGAACAGTACAAAAGTACCCAGAGACGGTACATATGTTTTTCAGGTAAAAACATTTGGCGACCACAGTGGGAGATCAATCTCTCGGTTTCAGAAGATTTTCTCAAAAAGATGGTTGAACTAGGGACATGATCAGACTACAAAAAAAATCTCAACTCTACAACTGAAGCCGCTCCAACTTCCAGCGCAACACCTACCAGTCTACCCACGTTCAGCGTCCCAGCATCCAAACCACCCACGATGCTTCCCTGTAACACCTACTGTCCCAGCAAACCCTGTCACACCCATCGTCACGCCTACTCCAACTCTCCTGGCGTTGTCTCGGGAAACCCTGTTGTTCCAGCGACTCCTGCTGTCCCGAAAACTCCAGCAGATCCAGATCCAGTTAGCACGCCTCGTAGTAACCCCTCCTCTTCGATCAGGATCAATGCTACCACCCTAAAGGAAGAGGAAGTGCCAAGGACACTAACCTTGGAGGAACTAGTCAAGTGTCGAGACGATCTTCCAGAAAGACGGATCAAGACCCAAGTTGAAGTCTCGACTCATCTCGAAACTCTAATCGCGAAACCAGCACTAGGCTCACAAGCCAAAAGAACTCCCAGAACTGCTGCTAGTACGAACACCATTGCGATCCACGTCTTGGATGATGAGATGATCTCTACTCAAGCAGAGCCTCAACATGAAGAGAGTCACAACTCGGATATGTCGCTAAAAGAAGATTTGAATAGACTACTCCAAGACCCAGAGGAGGAGACGACGCTACCTATTCACCAGCACCGACAACCATGCACACACAAAGTGTAAAGGATCCCTCTCCCCAAGAGGGGAGCATCAACACCACCAAGTGCTGAGACTCAGAAAATTCCCGGAGCCCCCCACTGGCAGAGCCTGCACTTAGTACAACAACCTTGCCCAGCATTGGTACGTGGAGCGAGACGATGAATGCGTCCTACCACAAGTACTTTTTCGTATCAGAATAGGATCCAAGCTCTCGACTAACATTGGCGGAGCTCTGCGATATGATCCTTGTCCACTGAGCCCTCCATGAAACTACAAAAGATCTGCCTCGTCTGCACCTGTGCTACCGGAGAGGGCCAAACCCCTAAGAAGCGGAGAGGCTCGTAAAACCAACGGTGACAGAAGCCTAATCATCAAGCAGTACAACGACAACTTATTATCCATGAGTGCCATCAACGAAGGAGAGTAAGAGGAGGAATCTAGCTACAGAAATCGCAACACAAGCTACGACGCCACGAGTCACGGCGCCTCAAGTCACAGCGCCACGAGTCACGAGTCACGGCGCCACAAGTCACGGTGCCTTGAGCTACGGCACCATGGGTCACGGCGCCACGAGTCACGAAGCCACGAGTTATGGCGCCACAAGTCACGGCGCTGCAACTATTAGAAAGGGGTAAACCAAGCTCGTAGTACCCATGACAACAAACCAACAAACAGTGAAGAGACGGACAACCCCATCATCACTAAAAGAATGACGACGAGGCATGGGGACTTCCAGAGTTACCACTGCAGCTAGAAGAGAAGGCGCATCTATGCTTCGTCTACACCAACCTTCCTATCCAGGAGACCCCTCTCCTATGAGACACTGGAAGAAGTTCAGAATTCGAACTTCATATCAACGGGATGGTTCCTGAACTCTCTTACGACGCTCTTAAATGTGGTAAGAGCTCCACAAGGCTGCAAAATGATCGACGACAACCGTCCCTATTTTGCTAGAGAAGGATCCAAGCAGTTAAGGATTGAGGAATCTCGTGATAACAGGAGACGCGTTAGCAAGCCAGATAACAGGGTATCAACACAATATGACTCAAAGAGTCCCGAACAAGAACGTGACTCAAGCACAAGATGCAGATCTACAACAACAACCGCGAGGAGTATGAAGCGTATTCAGGGTTCCCAGACTCATCATCTTCGAAGAAGTACTGAAGCTATTAGACGTCTGGACAAGAATGGAACAACCAGATTACCCCGACTCGATGATTCTCAACGACTAAAGAGAATGCTCTGCCTACTCAAGCCTTTACCATCTCCGAAAGTCCAATACACGAGAATGTTGAAGGAGGCTGGCGAGCAACACGTTTCTGCTCGAGGGAAGTTGAGCCCAGCGAAAGACGTCGATAAGATATCACATAACATGGCTGGGGACTCCTCACCATGGCCGTTCTTTACTGCACCGAACACCGTTAGGAGCGCTGACTGCCACAACCCAATCAATGGTGAAACTTCGTCAAAGGAAACATAAGGGAAAACAGATATGCCCCAATCTCTACCAAAACGCTTCATTATCATGGAAGAACCTGTTCAAGCAGAGACGTCCCTGCAGTAGGGGACTATCCGCTACAGCTTCTTCGAAGGAAGGAAGATCTAAGGACTCCAATCAAAACCGACATCACTACCAACGCCTCTACGAAAACTTGAAGGCCGCCACGGATTCCTTGTTTCAAGAGTTTTTCAAAGAAGCAGAAATAAGCTTACCACTTCAACAGCGAGATCGTGTACACGCCTACCGAAACCTTTGAATAACCTCCGTACGCCACCGACTGAGTCTTCATCTTTCGATCAAGCTAGCAGTATCATGGCTGTGGCGCTCCTCTCAGCTATCACTAGCAACGAGTCTCCAACATCCTTCGGTGGCAACCCAGATCCAAAAAAATGACAGAGTGGAGTGCTCCAAGCGCAAGGACTTCAAAAGATGTGCCAATAGATGAAGAATGGGAAAGACTTCCTACGTAATATTTGTTCGCTTAAGATTCTACCACAACGTGCTAGAAGGAGCAATCATCACTACGAAATCAGAGTTAAAGCTTCTGGAGCAAGCGGTGTGCGAGCAAGAATCTTGATACGAGGATTAAAGGTATTTGTCTCACTATACCTTCATAAGTTTCAAATTCTCGAATACCTTCCACCCCGAAACATTCCCGTAGCATCACACCTTCCACCAAGACTATCTCTGTGACTCCGCATTCGTGGAGCCACAAAACACCTTCCATTAAAATTATTCCTGTGGCTCCGTGCTCACGGAGCCATGAAACACCTTTTACAATAAAATCCCATAGCGCTAGAAAATAGAAAACTACCTACAATAAGAATTTCACATAACCTTAGCCCCACAAGATGTTTTCACCACTGTATACCTCCATGACTCCATAGAATGTTGTCCCAGCCTTCATTAACCCTCTGGATCAACACCATTACCTACAACCTCAACTCTAATTACCAATCAAAGACTATAAACCATCTTGTGGAGAAGCTATTTTATGTTGGGTCTCCATGGAGCAAACCTACTCCGGAGACAAACAAAGGCGTGCTCACGACTACATAACAAGTTCGATGTACAACGGCCTTCACGAAAACGAGCAACGCGGAAGATTGGTAAAAGATCTGAAGGTGATTTTTTGACGACATCTTCCTACAGGTGTATACTGTTATGTGTAAAAATTTTCGTGGCGATCCAATTCGTGGATCAAGAGATATGGTGCAAACATTACAGTACACACCGAAGTAAGTGAACAGAACGTACATACGAAACCAAAACAGTTGCTGCGGAAATTTAGTGAGGAATTCTTGGGTAAAATTTATACACAAACTCCGTTTTAATGTACGACTATGTGGTAAAATTTCATGCAATAACTCCATGTGGTTTGAGAGATATGGCGTGAACATTGAGGAAAAGAAAAGCTGTTAGAATTTCCTGCGCCAACAACTTTTGTTGTGAAGAAACAGACAGTTTGAGAAATCCACAAGGGATTTTGGAAAGATTTTTGGACATAATCTTTATATGTATGTCTCCTAGCACATACTAAAATTTCATGCTAATCCAACAAGGAAATTGGGAGATACGACACAAACACTACAGCAGACGCGAGACGCCCAGTCAGGAATCATGTGCAAGACCACGTCAAGTACTGCGGAAAATCTACGAGGAGTCTCGGACAGATTTTTGGACACAATACTCTCCTGGATGTTAAATACTTTGTGTCAAAATTTCATGGAGACACAATAAACTAGCTAGGAGATATGGTGCAAACACCAGGGAACATGCAAGACGCAAACTGTCAGAATCTACAACGAATAGGCCATGGCGCAAAGCTCGTAGCGCCAGCATCCACGGCGCTACCAAGTCCATGGCGCCACACCTCATGGCGCCACACCTCCTAGAACTTTACTACTCAGTAAAGACGGCGAGGTAAACATCTTCATCAAGTAGTTCACCTATTTTAACTCCAACACCCTCTTCAACGACTGGGGACTTGGCGCAATCATCGTGCTTTGGAGGAATTCTCTATAAGGGGATACGGAGAGTATGGGATCCCCAAAATAAACACGTTAAGAGGATATATAAGACGGGAAGGCACATGTTCTACACCAAAACATGAGACGTTCAGACCTACATCAAGAACAAGAATACGATCGACTTCCCAGATTCAACTTTGAACATCAATAGCCGCTTCTTGCCTACGAGAAAGTACGCCACCCAAGCTGGTGACAAGAGCGCTGCTCAGGAAATCAGCTAACTCAGAACAAATCGCCAAATAGAAACGATCGAGGAGGAACAAGGACCTGACACGACAACGATCGAAGGGGGAAAAGTTCTCTGCTAAAACAGGTAAAACCTCTCCTTTCTTTATTTTCTTGGCTAAGACCTAGCCTAAGTATGTATTCACGTACGTAATACTGGGAATCCCACTAAGTATAATATTCCCTTCTCTAGAAAAGTCACGGCGCCACAAGAGTTTGTGGAGCCACAAAGGTTGTGGCCTCATAAAACCCATGGCGCCACTAATATATAAAAACACGACGCACAGACTAGGCTGTGGCCATGGCGCCACGGCCATACACGTACGACCGCCAAACATGAAGCCTCGGCGCCATGGTCATAACCTCATGACGCCATGGGATGGCCTGCGTCCCACCTTGGCTGCTATAATTCCATGGCCATGGCGCTATGGCCATGGCCCCTCTCATATGTCCATCCCATCCTCATCACCTAAAAGAAAAAAAAAAAAACTTTGATTGTACAACTCTTCTAGCGCATCCGTGTTTATATGCAAACTTACATCTTGTTTTGCTTCATGGTCTTTTACATTAGGGTTTATTCCTCTATAGAGCCCTGCTAGTATTGGTAATATACGAAAACCTAAAATTGGTAGAACTGCTCTCACCATCTGGTGCTTAGTATGAAACATTACTGTTCCACACTAACCAGGGGACTTAATGTAGATGGTGAAAATGGAGAAGGGATAAAATCGTAAAATCTCCTTCTGTTATACCTTGCCAAGAGGCGATTGCCTACTCAGGCAGATCTCTATAGCTCTACGAGTTCCCTCTTATAGCTTTCGAGTGGAGAGAATGATACCGTAGTGTGATTGCCTATTCAGGCACATCTTTATAGTCTCAGAATACAACATGTTTTGCAAAAAAAAATATGATCCCTATGAGTTCTCTCTTATAGATCCCTGGGTGGAGAGAATGATATCGTAGCGCGATGCTAAACATCCCACCAACACATAAAACTACCAATTTACTTCATGTCGACATCACTTCGAGTTCCTCGACATCAGAACTAAATTTCTCACCTATACTATGCTGGAGAATTGATAGAGACGCACCCTCTCGGGTTTCCTCCTCGATATTCAAAGACCTCAGGCTCTCGCCTAATCTCGGTCAAGACGGAGACGCACCCTCTCGGGTTTCCTCCTCGATACTTAAGACCTCAGGCTCTCACCTAATCTCGGTCAAGACGGAGACGCACCCTCTCGGGTTTCCTCTTCGATATTT
>JAJJMA010247125.1:0-10670 GCA_023529015.1 Papaver nudicaule
CAAAGAAGAAACGTTGATATTTTTTGGCGTATAGATTTTCTTTGTTTTCGCCACCTCTATCCATGATGTTTCAGCTCGAGGAGTGAGAATAGGTACTCGAATGATTCTTTTAGCAGTGGCTAGTAAAGAGGAAGACACCGACTTATAGCATATAAAACTTGAGCATATAAGTGAGAAGAACATGAAGTTTCTGTGTTCGGGAGGATATCTACCGAAGATGAAGCCAGTTAAGATGGGTTTTTACGAAGATTGTGTTATGGGTTTACAAAAGCGAGTTAGTTTCGGCAGAGACAACAGAAGCTTAAGAAGTTCAAGACTTGACTTACTGCATACTGACGTCTGTGAAGCAATTGATGTTGCTTCTCATTGTGGTTTCCATTATTACGTCTTCTTCATTGATGACCATTTAAGGAAGGTGTGTAGTTACTTCATGAAGAATAAGTTCGAAGTGCCTGAAATGTTTCAAAAGCGGAAGACTTTTAAACAGAAACATGCATGAAGTTGAAGTGCTTTGTTCCAACCTTTAATATAACCTTTCAAATTCAAAAAAAAATTAAAAAAATTAAGTGCTTTGGGCCTGGAATGGGCCTGGCAGTCCGTAGATTCTTACATGACCAGACAATGCTCTAACAAATTTGTTTTTTTTTAGGTTTTCGTGACAGGGTTTTGATGAAGCAATTATAGCAGTATGGTATCATCCAAGCAGAAGTCTTGTAACTAGTGGATTTCCACCTCACTTACACCCCGACCTTTATGTGTCCCTCACAACATTTACACATTCGGGTAACATTTATACTAATGGGTGCATATGCTTAATTTTTTCCCAAATGCTAGATTTAACACTTATCTTCTTGTAAGCGAATAGGTATATCTTAACCTTATACAATTTTACGGTATACAACTTATAAAAGTTCCTTCAACAAAAAAAAACTTACAAAGGTGAATAAGAAGATGTTTTCTTTCTTTTTCTCTCTACCTGTTTATGTTCTGCATCTTCTAATTCTTTAGTTTATCAAAGGCTCGCACAGGAGATGTCCCAGATAAGCAGATGTGTAGTACAATGATAAAACCGTTAGGTGATGATACCAGCGACCTGAGTTCGAAACTCGTCTGCATCGAGATAAAAAAAAAATTTCTTTATTTCTTTGCCTAGCTACCTGGGTTTGTAAATAGTATACTTCGGTCAAACCTTTAATATAACCTTTCAATTTAATAAAGAAAGAAAAAAGAAAAAGTCCCAGATAATTTTTTTTTTTTTTGATACGAAGATGAAATTTTATTGATTAAGAGATTGTAGAGTTGTTGTCTCTGTCAATCTCACGAGAAATCCATGGTTCAAAATTACAATATTGCTCTAAGTTGAGCTTGTCTTTCCTTACTGTTTTTGAAATCGTATCAGAGGCTCTATTAAGCTCTCTGTTAACTGAAATAAACTGCCACTCATGAAAATAAAACAAAAGTCTTCTGATTTCCTTTATATGAGCTTTATTCTCCCATCTAACTAGAGATTCATCTTCGTTGACTGCCTTAACAACCACATCTGCATCCGCTTCAAAGATCACCTTGTTCAGCTTCAAATACACTGCCCACTGGACCGCCTCCTTTGCAGCTATGCATTCCACCTCTTCCGCATCTAGTGTTTTGTTGATATATGTTCCTTTGACTCCTTTACCTGCCCCTGCACAATCACGACAAAGTAAACCAGTACCAGCCTCATTAGTATCTAAATCAAAAGATGCATCAATATTAATTTTTAGGTAATCAATAGGTGGCGATCTCCAGTCGCTACGAGTTGAAAGAGGATGTGTTCTAGACATCGTATTCCCTGCAGAAAGCAAGTTCAGATTAGAATTAAATCCAATGAGATGATGTTTTATTCTGTTGTAGGTGTTAAGAGGTCTAACACTCTTTCCATCATACTGACTTTCACATCGCTCCTTCCATATTACCCAACTACCCGTCATTACTGTGTTGAGCCATAATTCTTGTTCTTGGGTACTCGTTATGGCATTGTTGTCAGTGAACCAGGAGATTATCCAATTTTTAACTGTTATTCCTGCCTCCCTTACTTGATTGATGTTAATACTGAGCATACTCCAGACTGCTTTGGCATGATTGTAGTCAAACAGCAGATGTTCTATGCAATCTAATTCTCTATTGCAGATACTGCATTGCTTTGCTGTAATATTGTTGAGCTTCAGAAGTTTTCCTTTTGTCATTACTCCTTCTTTAAGCAATTTCCATATGAAGATCTTGATGCGATGTGGGAGTTGCACTTTCCATAGCCTTTTCCGGACTTCCTTTGGCACCGAGTTGTCAATCCATTTCTTGTTGTGCTTACTTTCTGCCACTGATTTATAAGAGGATTTAATACTAAACTTGCCATCTCTAGCTGGCTGCCAAATTAGTTCATCCTCTTCTTGAAGATTAATGGATATGACGAGAATTTCTTAAACTATGTCAGTACTGAACAATTTGTGAAGAAGTTCTTCGTTCCATGTGCTAGAATTTGGTCTGAAGAGTTCATAAACATATTCCACTTGTGATCCTAGCTTAGTTACTGGTCCATAGAGTACTTGATGATTTCTTATCCATCTATCATACCATATCCTTGTTGACTTACCGTTGTGTATGATTTTGAAGTGATGATGTCGAATAACATCTCTTCCCATTTCAATTCCCTGCCAGACCCAAGACGCCGTTTTCCTGGTGCGATTATCATGTAACTTGTCTTTATTGTGCAGATATTTTGCCTCTAACAGCTGAACCCACAAAGCTTTTGGTTGAGTAATCAGTCTCCACGCTAACTTAGATAGCAGAGCTTGGTTGAGACATTCTAAATCTCTGAATCCTAACCCTCCTTATGCCTTTGGTTTAAAAAATGCTTCCCATGCTACAGGATTGTAACCATGAATAGATGTGTACCCCCAAAAAAACTTTCTCTGAATAGTCGTTAACTTCTCAATTAGAGTAACTCGAAATTTGAAAGTACTCATCTGGTATTGTGGTGTTGTGTTTAAGACATACTTCACCATTGTTGCCCTTGCTGCTTGAGTCATGTTCTTAGCTTGCCAACTTGCCAATCTCCTTTCAAATGCTTGTTTTACGTTCTCAAATGCCTCAGATTTTGATTTTCCAATGAGAAGGGACAAATTTATCGTTCCCCCGAATCCATTATTCGACTCCGCATAACACAAGTCTATGTTTTTAACTCTTTTTGACACTCCCTCTGTCCCTCAGGCTCAAAAGCCCCAAAAACTGGCCTAGCAGTCTGAAACCCTAACCTATTCTTTCTTCCCTCATATCAATTGCTTAACAAAATCCATCACAGAGTTTAGTTTTCTATAATACAACCTTTCAAATCAACAATGGAATGCGTGGTTGAAGGTATCATAGAGACTCAGGTATTCCAGTTTCTTACTTTACCAGAATTCATTTACTCTTACAATTTGCTTGCTTGAGAAAATAATCTTGTAAAGTGGAAATTGGGAATGATGAAGAAACACTGCTAGATATATCATAGTTTCGTGCGATGTATACCTATTGACCTAAGCAAATGGGTTGAATCAAAAAGCTTAACTTTCTTTCATGGGGTTGTCTTAGGAAAGTATCCAGCTCAGTCTTGATCCAAAAATGCACGTAATAGTTAGAGTAATGTTAAACTCACTAATTGTAGGGACATTGATTCTAAGTACAGAGGGGGCGGTTACGCCTTTCTTAATTGTGTCTACTGAAATCAAGAATTTAACTCTAATGTCAGTTTTGAAGGTTTGAAATACCCATTAGACTCATCAAAACAAGTGAATCATGTTGTCAGATATTATGTTGACGAGTTATATTTGTAGAAAGCAAGTGGTAGGGCTGAAATAATAGCAGAAATTGAAGTTCAATAACAAAAGAAAATGTGAAATACAGAAGGAGCAAAAAGATAATTGTGTTTTAGTGATGGCAGTCTAATGAGTCTAACCTTAACCTCGAAGGACCTAATCACCAGAATATTCTTTCTGACCTAAAACTGTTTTAAAAATCTGACAATCCTTTTTTTTTTTTTTTTGTTATAATCTTATTTCTTTCATAATTTGGTTTGGTCCTGCAGCATGTTGAAGCTCTGGAAATTCTTCTTCACGGCCTTTGTGGTGTTCCCAAAGAACGTCTTAAGATCCATGAATTTTGCCTAAGAAGTGGACCAAACCTTGGTAAGTCTTATCAGTTGTTGGCCATGTTGTTTCAAGCATTTTGTACGCTTGCGACTATATTACTTTAGTATATATATTTCCCATCTGAGCAAATTTCAGTACTCAAAACATTTTGTACCTTAGGCTGATTCAGCTGTAAAAGACTAAAAGCATTGTTTCCGTCTAATTTACAAGTGCTGGACATTGATACTTGTGAACAAGGTTTTTGCTTCAAGCTTAAAAGATCAAGCGCTTAGTACTCAATATTTTGGTGTTGCCTGCCATTAGGAATGAAAGACATTCTTTTTATAGTAGAATCGGTGTAGAGGAGGGAATTCTCATTGCTAGCTGTAATAAACATATAAATTCAGCATTTATGCATTTTTGTATACCAACTGCAAACTACCGTAGCATTTGAACATTCTCAAATTGGCTATTAAAAAAAAATATGTATACATGCACTGTTTGTTATGCTTAACAACAGAGTAGCTGGTCAGTTTTATTTGATAATGCTATGATTGACGTGTGTGTTTAATTTATTTCCCAGGCGTTGTAACTTCAGAACTTCGAGTTTTGTGTGATCTTGAGCAGCCAAAACCTACATGGTAAGATTTTCGTTAATGCTTTTGTGTCTTACAGAGAGGAAAACACACACACAAAGACACACAAAAAGAAAAGAAAAGAAACAAACACTAATGTATTTTAATGCCTGCAGGACTGTTCGGCAGGTTGGAGGTGCGATGAGAGGTGCTGGTGCCGAACAGCTTTCTGTCCTAGTGCGGAGTATGATAGAAAGTAAAATAAGCAAAAATGGTCTGCGGTTCTTTTACATTCTTGGTTACAAGTTAGACCATGAACTTTTGAAGGTTGGGTTTGCTTTCCATTTTCAGAAGGTTGTGCCGATCACAGTTACTGTAACATCTGTTAAAAGGATGTTGAAGCTCCATGCGACAGATGAGGCTGTGCCAGTTACACCTGGAATACAACTGGTTGAAGTGACTGCCCCAGCGTCTGCTGACAATTATAGTGAAGTTGCTGCTGCTATATCTTCTTTCTCTGAATATCTTGCGCCGTAAGGATCTTTTATTCCTCTCCTCTTTGTACTAAGAACTTTGTGATCTGCTGATATATTGGTTCTTCACTTAAAGCACATTAAGCTGTTTCACTCACGTTCTATAATTCATTGCTCTATTATTTGTCGCGTTAAATTCTGAAGGGTTCAGCTATCTCCTTTCAGGCTTCTGCATCTGTCAAAACCAGGAGTTTCAGCTGGTGTTGTTCCTACTGCTGCTGCAGCGGCAGCATCTCTTATGTCAGATGGTAGAGGAAAGACCCTCTAAAAGTAGATTCCGCCTCCTCAAAACTGCTCCTAAAACAGATGTGGGATTACCTTTTAGTGGCAATTCAACCTAATGCAAGCCTCATTGTCCACGGGAATATACACAATGATATATGCCTCTCCTAGGAACATGTTTTACCTAATAGGTGGATACCATAGTAGCAACAAAATTTACATTGCAAATAGTGTCCTTTTGATCCAACCTTGTAATGAACTGTGAGATTAGTATTAATGAAAAACAAGGTTCCTCTTTTTGGTGTTGTAGCGAATGTTTTGAATTGATAATTTTCTATTACAGAACCACAGAATTCTGTAGCATTTTTTTTTTGTTGATCCTCTCTAGTCTATACCTTTGGAAGTTGACTCGAAATGAGCCAGCATAGATTTAAACGGGCACAGCGCCACATACAACGACCTTGCATATTGATTCTGGATATGGAACTGTCGAATTGTTTATGTTACAGAAGAAATCAAAAGCAGCGTTCTTTAAACGGACTACTGATATTGTTCTCCTAATCCCTAGACAACTGTACAATTGGCTATAAAAACCATTTTTCAAACTTCAGGGTACTTTTGATGGCTTTGTACTATAAATACAGATGAGGTGATACAAAAACATAAGCTAAAATTCACAGGATTCTCAACTGGAGATCAGCATGACCAGCTCTTGCCTTGTGTCTTTCAAAGAGCTCTTGAAGGGCTTGAACGTATTTACTGTGAACTTCATTGATCTGCAAAGAAGTCCAGAAATGAGAGAGACGATTACATTTGCTTTGTCAAGATACCAACAAATTCAGGTATTATACATTGAGGGAGAAACATCAAAGGCTTATGTTTATAACATTTGGGTGCTCGACACTCTTGGTAGAGTGTATGGTGCATACGTTTGTTTGTTTTAAAAATAAAAGGGGTTCAAATTGCATACCTCTTCTACTGACGGTTGTGGGTTTTTCTTGAACTCAATGGGCTTACCCACCACAATATGCATGGGATTTGAATTAGGCAAAGGTGTCCTGCATTGAAAAACAAATTTCAAGATTTAGTATTATATAGTAGTAGTGATTTGACTGCAGAAGGAGATAAGAGTATGAAACTCTTTTTTCTTTTTGCTTATTACAGAGAAAATGCTCATGGGAAAAAGTCATAAAAAGAAGGATGGAATGAATTTGTCATTTACCCAAACATTCCCCAAAAGACGATTGGGCTGAACTTGATTGCTCTAGAAATGTGGAGGAATGGTTCCCAGTCCGGCTTCCACCATTTGTAAACGTTACTCTGTACAAAGCTAATCAGTTGAGAACCACATACTAAAAAACTGATTCAGCATAAGTTATACTCATCAGTTGAGAAGGTAATATTTGCCAAATGATACGATGAATGATGACTTAATCAGCTTATGCAGAATACAAGTTAACATTTTCAGGAAGAAATATGGAAACACACACCCTAGATGAAAATAGAGAGAGGAAGAAACAAAGAGTACCTGACCGAAGCAGAAAACTGGAACTAAAGGCCGGCCCATCTCAATGGCTATACGAATGAATCCTTTCCTATTCTTGATAAAGGCAACCTAGTGGACAAGAGAACATCAAGTCAAAGAAGAACTTATTGAGTATCTGGGATAAACAAACTGTACAATACATATAGTAACCAAGGAAATAAGTACAATGAACGAGTTGTAACGGAGGGAAAACAATGAAGAGGCACCAACAAAGAAAATATTTTTACGAAGTTGGTTAATTCACAAATTGCCCAGCATGCACAAAAGAAAAGTTGAAAAAGTTCATTGAATTACTCTGGAATGTTGGAAAGGATGTGCCTATGAGTGCCTTTGCTTTACTGATGACATCAGATATAACATAGGCAGACACTTCTGTAAAATAAGTATTTTACTAGTTTTCCTTTATGTTTTCCCCTAGAACACAAGCACAGAAATAAATTATAGGATGCTTAAACCTAACTACGGTCACGCATGAAAGTTATCGCAAAGTGATTTAAATCTTCCTATAAGTAAAATATGTGCAAGAGAGAAGAAAAGAGAAAGACCTCAGAATTGTGTTCCATATGAAAGGTCTCCTGCACTCCTCCTGGAATAATGATACAACTATAACCAGCAGACAAGAAAGAAATAAAACTTTTCTTTGATGCAGGTGCAAGCCCTAACCATGTCCAAATTTGCCTTAAGAATGGGGTGTAGAATACCTAAAATGATCAAGTCTCAACTGTAAGAAATTTATCGATAGTGCTTCTTCAGATTCCAAGTAATAAGAGAAGCGAAACTTACAGCGCTACTTGCAAGGACCTTAATCTTCGGAAGAGGCATGAAACCCGTGAGGTCACCAAGTGCAATTACACCAATTGGTAAAACAGAATGTGGTTCATATCCAAAAACTGCATGACATTATCAATCAAGAATGAAAGCATACCCAAAATACATATATGATACCACATTCGATCTGTTACAGTGTAAACTCACTCATGGTGTTACAAAGTCTTAATTTCTAGTTTTCCAAAAATCATTAGCATTTCGTAATAGAATTAAAAAAAAATCTTCAAACTCGACCAAAATCTGAATGCAAAGCTTCAACTTTGTTTTCTACTTCAAGCAATGTCACAGAACCCTTTACCTCTTGTAACTTTTACAAGGCTTCACGCAATGCCGACCCCATAAAAATTCACAAACTAATATTATACAGAATTTTCAAACCCATTGACGTCAGGCAGTTCGCACAACAACTCATTAAAAACACAGATAAATAAAATTAAAAATGCTCACCATAAGCTTGATTTGGATCAAAAGCATTAATATCTTCAACATCAAGACTAACTGGAAAATGTCCAGTAGCATGTTTACAAATATACCTAATCAAATCAAATAAATCAATAATTAGTAGATTAAGAGAAAACAAAAATACAAGTAAAATTGAAAAAAATTCAACAAACAAGTGCATTATGAATGAATCTATTACCTAGCTAATTTTCGCCCTAACACACTTTTATCATTTGTAGGAATCACCATAAGAAATATAAGCAATCCAAATACACTGCACAAAAAAAAAACAATAATAAGATCATCCAAAACGGAAAAGAAAAAACAAACAAAAAAGAAATGGGAGATTTCGTACGCGAAAGCTAGTGTAGCTGGGAGGAAGAAGGAAGCGGTTAAAACTAAGACGACGTTGAGATGAATTGATCCAAGCCATATTGCAAGAGCAATTATTCTATGAAAACTCGATGTTTTCTTTGATTTAAATATTGTTAATCCATCCATACTAGAATCTTTCTCCGTTGAAGGAGAATTGAGAAGAGGAATTTGAACACTGCCGTCAACCTGTTCCTCCGCCATTGAAGAAAGAAAGAAAGAAATAGGAGGAAGGAAAGGAGTTGAAAAGTGTGACGGACAGATCGAAGAAGAATAAATTAAATAAAAAATTAAAGTGTGATTCCCATTTTTTAATATGAAAGCTCGCCTTTGTTTCGGGAAGGAGGAGGAGGAGAGAGAACTGAACTATCCAAAGTTTTTTTTAGTGCTATCATTTTTGTAATCAAAATACGAATATGAATGATGATCTGTCTGTTAAACGGTGGGGATTTGATTCATTTTGCGGTGCTATTGATTATGTGGAGCTTTCTAATCGCACTCGTGAATAGTTTCTGGTAACATCTCGTCGGTGTGGTCGACGTAAGATGCTTTGGCACGTGTAAACCACAATCCAGTACCGGTCAAATTCATCCAGAGTGCAACCGTATCCTAGGCAGATGAAATAAATGGGAAATGCGGAATCCAACATAATACTATTCTCTTTCAGGGAGTTGCGTGATGAAATTTAGAGCAGAAATGGTATGCTGCGTGCGATAAGAAAGACTTTGCGAATGACTGTGATACAATGTTGAAAGTGAAAGTGCAGTTGCACGCAAAAAGAGAGGGGATATAGAAGAGGGGAGGCAAAAACCAAACGCTGGAAAGAGCCTACCAAACAATTTTTACAATAATCAAGTTGTGAGATTTTGTAACCCAGCACTTCATGTGGGCTGAGAAATACAGAAAGCGAGTCACAGCAAACTAAGGATGGTAACCTACACAGTGGCGAGCAACTGGGCATACTCTCATATCCATACACCTGGTTCTACCTCTGCCGTTCATTTGGCTTGTATTTATCTTTTTGCTCCAGAAAACCTTGTGGTCCTGTTTGAGCTCTTTTAAACCTAGTTTTTTTGGGAACTACGATGATTTAATGGGGGCTATGGTCCTCCAAAAATCGTCATAGTTTCCCTCTTTGTACTGTGACGACTTGTGCAAATTGTCACGATTTTTGCTTTCTACTGTGACAATTTTTGGAGGACCACAGTTCCCATTAAATCATCACAGCCCCCCAAAAAACCAGACTTTTAAACCAACACACGGGCTCACAGAAAGGTTTGTTGATACAAGAAACAAAGGGACTGTCTCTTGTGAAATGCAGAAACTCAGATTGCATTGAATTACGAAACAAGAACATTAATGATTCAATACATTATACTACTCCCTCCGTCCCTCTAAAATAGGCGGAGAATTGATTTTTTGTTGTCCCTTTAAATAGGCGGAATTGCAATTTCAATGTGCATTTTGACTTGTTTTACCCTGGGAATTGTATTGATAATAGAACAAAGGGTAAAAACAGAAAAAAACATGACCATTTATGAAAACAAAAAAAAAAAAATTATTCTACGAGAATTGGACTTCTCCGCCTATTTTAGTGGGACGGAGGGAGTACATCATTGTAGAAATCGAAGAAGGGAAAAGGAAAATAAAGAAATAAAATTAAGCAACAATTTAAAGAAAATTAAATGAAAGCAGAGTTGTCTGACCTTTCAAACTACCAGGTACTGGTTCATGAATGGAGGCAGATAATTCCATGACAATAACTTTGGCATAAACTTATTCAGTCTTTCAGGTTAAGCTTCACATTTTGAACTTTGACCGATAGCTTTAACTTCTGTTCTTCCATGTCTTTCAAGACTCCGAGAAGATTTCCTCGGTATACTTCACATCGTTGATTTACAGTGTCCAGTTCACTCATCAATTCTAGAATCTTCTTGTCCTTCTCGTCCTACAGAAACAGAAAACCAAATGACACGATTACACTTCCATAAGTATGTCAAACACTTTTTCCAAG
>JAJJMA010247128.1:0-21666 GCA_023529015.1 Papaver nudicaule
TGTAGCTGTGGTGTAAAGATAAGTTCAGTGTTACTTGTGTGGGGCCACAATCAATAAGAGAGCTTTATTTCTCAGTACTCTCACCTCATTCGTCTAGAGCTTTAAAATGTGGGGCCAGAATGAATGGGAGATGAGTATTTGGTTTCAATTATTATATAATATATATATATAAGGATAGCCAATGGCCCAATACGCGTTTTAGGAGTTATTAGGTTGGGCCTTGATCCGGATCCAAGGCCATTTTAGTAGTAGAAACAATGTACACAAGGAGCCGGAGCCGGAGCCAGAATAGATGCTGCTGTCAAGGGTGGAGCCGATCCTCCGCAAGGGTAGGCAACTGCCTGCCCTGCTGTTTTGGGTTAAAGACACAACTTAGCTCGACTCCCTTGATGATCCAATCACCATCCTTAATTCTCCAACCCTCTTTGGTGGGAACTTATTCTCCCTACATCTAGTCCACACTACAGAAGAAAAAGAGGTGGATTTACCGATGTATTATACAGTGGGAACCCAAAGTTAACTGCAATTGCAAGTCTGCAGGCCATTTTTTTTTATTTTTGCAAGTCTGCAAGCCATTTGTAAATCCAGTGTAAAAATATCATGTGAGAGAGCCCAAAGGATACAAGAACCCACTTCTACGCATTTACCATCCCAATGTTGTAGAGTCATCTTTTCCTCGGTCGCATCCTCTCACGGGATTCACACGGAATTCCACACGGTTAGTGTTGGATTGACCTTTGTTTTTATTATTACTAGTGTGTTGGCACGCGCGTATGCGCGTGCTAGAGCAAAAATGGTAAAACAGTCCCACAAAATTCTAGTGATTATAGTAGTTTTTATGGCTAGTTTTGTCATTTAGGAAGGCTGTAACCCATTAAACGGCAAACCCCCACTTCTTCAGCCGCATCTCTTCATTTTTTCTTCCATTAACTTTAACTTTGTAAGTCTGTAATAGCTTTCTCACAATTGTCTCTCTCTCAATTTTTCTTCTTCCTCTCGTTGTATTCTTTTCTTGCTTTCTTAGTATATTTCTTCTTACTTGTTGATGGCAATCAAAAACTTAGCTTCTCAAACACTTTCAGATCTCTTTCTAAAAAATCAGATTGATTGTGAAAATGTTTTACTTGGTGATCTCCTCGGATTGTGGATTTGAAGAAATCCCACTGTGACGCAAACAACCGTGGAAGTGAATGGTGAACAATATTTTGATAGGTTTATTATTATGGTGGTGGACCGTGGATAGATCGAAATGGGTGAATTTATATGCTTAAATTTCTGATGGTGATATAACAGAACAAATCTAGCTTTGATTTTAGAAGATGATTTAGAGAGAGCAGTGTTTTATGCAACTATATGGTTCAAGAAGATAAGGGTCAAGATGATTCTAGAATTGGGTTTCTACGCATGATTTACCAACGTGCCCCTGTTGTGTTGTGTTAATGTAGAGGTGAAATATATAGATAGGGTTATATTCGTAATAACGAATTTTTATATTGCCATTTACAATTATACCCTCATGAATTTAATAGAAGTGTGTCTGAAATATAAGAACAGGGGTAAAATCGTCATAAAAACTTACAGCTTCACTAAGGGGTCTTCCCTTTATATAATAGAATAGATTTTTTTTATTTATTTATTTATTATTATTATTAATTTTATTTTTTATTTTATTTTTTTGAGAATTATAACTTCCACCGGTTTGTGATTGTGATGAAACCACGTATCTTCATTAGGGTGATTTTTAGCAGCACAAAAGTGACAAAAGAATCCATGCTAGTGTATTGATAACCCCCATCTTTTCTATAATATAAAACACATTAAAGACAAGTTGGCTTAGATAAACGGTCTGTTGTGATCTCGCCAAGTGTGAGATCTAAGAGTTATGGTTGTTTTGGGTCCCTCATCTCCCATTAAATCCCTTGAGTAGTTATTGGCCCACTTCGTAATTGTCCATTAAAAACTATGTTATATTTATGTGTTTTATTAATTTGTGTGTCATTAATTTTTTATAATCAAAAATTTATTAATTAATTATTATAAATATCTCATTAATAAATCTAATCAATATTTTTTTCATTATATAATGAATTATATCAATAGACATTGGTAGCAATTGTGGTGGTGTTGGAAACAATGGTTGTTAGTAGGGTGGTAGATGCAGTAACGTTTAATGGTGGTGGAAGAAGTAGTAGCATTGCGTAGTTTTCTGGTGGTGGATGTTGGTGAGTAATGGCGGAAAATATTAATTTTTCGTCGTTACAACACGAGTACCACTGTATTGAGGAAGATGTGTTCCATCATTTTTAGCACGACTTATAAAGATGGGTACCAAATATTCTGCGATGATACCAAATTGTATAGGAAAAAATGATCATGACCGTTGGATCACTCAAATGGTACCCCTGCTATTTGGGTACCCACCTATATAAATTATACTCCCTATGTTTCATTATTTGCGTCCTAAATTCTATATCTGTTTCAAAATTGTTTTCAATTTTTTTTGATAAACGTATTTTCTTAATAAACTCTCAAGTATACCCTTACATTTTTTTTATAATTATATATTTTTTTTAAATATCACCCAAACTAAAATCTTAAATATTATCTCCAAAAAAGGAAACAAATCTATTTAGATTTTTTTCCATATTTGTATACAATCCAATTTTGTAAACCTAAAGCTGAGGGAATTCAAATAGAGGTATTAACTTCACTTCTTGGGATTCACTCTGCAAACCTAAAGCTGAGGGAGGTCTAGCATTCAAAAAACTTAAGCAATTCAATCAATCTTCAAGATATTGAAGGCTAAATACTTCCCTCACAGCAATGTTCTACATTTACAGGAATCTAGCATTGGTGAATGGGTAAGCTATTAAACTGGCCTTGATTTCAATGGAGACTTGAGATGGAGAGTGCTTTAGGTTTCGAAAGATTCTACGGTTCCGCTCTTCAAAAATCTTTCATATTGTAGCTGCCGGAAGTAAATCCCATATGTTCTTTGCAGACCCATGAATGAAGCTTGAGGACCAATTTTGAGCTAGCTATAAAATTGAAGTTGAAGGTACCCATGTATAGTAACTTGGTGTAAGTGAGTTCCAAATTAAGGTCCCAAAAGAACAACTAAGGAGCAAATGAGTGGTGGATTCACAGTTATTTAAACACATTGGGCATCTACTTGCCAGCTTGAAATTTCGTTGTTGTAGAGAGTCTTGGGTGGAGATTTTATCAAGGGCAGCACACCAATAAAAGAAGTTAATCTTTGGGGGTTGGTGGGGGTTCCGTATATGTTTGTATGGGATTGAGGGATCTGGTTTGCTGATGGTAAAGACAAAATGTTGTATGGAGACTTTACAGAGAATGTACCTGAACTTGTTTGTGGCCATGATCTTGAATCTGGAATGTTGGAGAGAGCAACAACAGTAGTGGGTAAGACGTCCAACAAAGATATCAGCTACATAACTTCTAACTCCTTAAGATTTCGCTTGAGGTGGAAGGACCAGCTTAGGCCATCTTGCGAAATATGTTCCTTTCTGGAGCCTTGCTTTAGACGTGCAACACGAAAGACTCTTGGGAAGCGACATTCGAAGCTAGACTCCCCAAGCCATGCATCCAACCAGAAAGATACAGTTTCCCCATTGCCGATATGAAGATTAGAGTGAGAAATTATCAGTCGCGACTGCATGGATATGTGCTTCCAAACCGAGCAACCAACGGAGCGGATGGAATTCTAGGTGCCCACAATGACTAGTCAGTACCATACTTCGTTGTGATGATAGAATGCCACAGCTTGTTCGACTCTACTCCAAATCTCCAACCCCACTTACCTAGTAGAACATGTTTCATGAGCCTATGACTTTTTATTCCTAACCCTCCATCTTTGATGGGGATGCATAATTGATCCCATTTCACCAGGTAAATGTTCTTCTTTCCACCACCATATGCAGTTTCTCATCAATCTTTCGAGAACCTTAATAACTTCTACTGGGGCTTGATAAATCGAGAAGAAATAGACTGCGGTACTGGACAAAATTTTCTTCACCAGCTCTAGCCTGTCAACTTTGTTGAGTGAACACTGTTTCCATGCACTAAGTTTCCGCTCAAATTTTTCGACGATAGGAACCCATAGAGATTTCGATTTATATTTTCCCCAAGTGGCATACCTAGATATGAAAATGGATGAGCTTCAGTAAGACATCCCAGATTCTCAGCCCATTCGTTAAGTTGTGGTACTTCCCCAACTTTGATGAGTTTAGTCTTGGATTGATTAACACGAAGACCAGACACTGCCTCGATACATTTCAGAAGTCTTGTGCCCTGCATTAAATTGATTGCATTATCATGCTGTGAAGAATAGAGTGGGGGGATTATTCTTTCTTTATTACAAATGTAAAGGGACAGTTCAGATATAACTGGCTTCTGGTTAAAACTTCGATAAATTGATGTTCGATAAATGAATAACCTCGTCAAATGAATAATTTTCTTCGGTACCTGATGCATAGTGGTATTTATTAAATACCATATATGCCCTTGGTCCAAGTATAAATAAGAAGATAAGATTTATGGATTGGGAGTTTTAGATTTTATTTGATGTTTTTCAAACATTGTGAGAGAATGAGAGTCTTCTCTTCTTCATATCCTATTTGTAATCTCTAGGTGGAATTAGTTCATCAAATTCTAGAGTTCCATTTAGATGCCTCTTAGTAATCTTGTAGTTTCCAATTGATATTGGGTAGAAATTATAAGTTCTTTGAGAAGGATCTCCATATTTAGGTTCTTCCTTGGTTTCCAATTATTATTGGGTAGAAACATAAGGGTAGAAGAAACTAATTTGGTTGATTATCTATCGGTTACATTTATCTATTCCGTTACTAGCTTCCGCATCTCATCATTTGGTATCAGAGCTTAAGGTTGAAGTTGGTTTGAAGATATTTGTTCTTAAGGTAAAATTCTACTTCTTTCACTATCAAGAATTTTTGGGTGTTATTACTTGTTTTCAAAGTGGGTATTTCATTCTTTTATGATTTCATTATGGTTTCAAAGAGAATAGTTCATATGGGTAAGATCCACTCAAAGGAGATGTTAACAAATATGGTACATGAAGTGTTTGATAGTTTGTATAAATGGATGGATGAAGTTTGTGAGGAATTTTATTGGATGCTTCAAAGACTTCAATTACAACAATTTGAATCAAGAATTCTTCCTAGTGAATATCAAGATAGAATAAAACTAAAGAGTTTAATTTCCTTTGATGTGGATGAACTTCAAGAAATTGATTACATGTTGTTTGATGAAATGTCACAACCAAAGTTTGATTTCTCTTTAAACTATGAAGAAGGTGAAATTGCTCACAAGGTGTTTGATGAAATGTCTCCACCAAGATTTGATTGTTGTTTGAGTTATGGAGAAAATGAAATAATGGGTAATCTTCCAACATATCAAGAGGGTATGAATGTGGACCAAATCTTTAATTATTTCACTATGTTGGAGCAAGTACCATCATCGAGAAATCAAGAGAAGGAAGAGCATCATAAAACATTGTGTTCAATTGATAAAGTACTTGATGGTGGAGAAAGAAAAGATTTTGGTGAACCATTGTATGATGATGAATTTGAAGATTCTATGTGTGGAAGAACTCAAGTACCATTTCAAGTAAGTGAGCCAACAATTGGTTACATTAAGACATTAATCAAGCTACAACCAAAAGAGAAATCATCGTATATTGATCCAATTTGGATTTTCATTGAACACAAGTTCCAAGAAGTGAGTCACCGTGCAAGATTGAGATAATTACTTGGTGGCTCATCGGTGATTGAATGTTACAAGAAATTCTTCAATTTGGCGACTAATTACAATGGGAAAATCCGTGGAACAATTGTCTTCAAGCAAGGAAGAAGTTCAAGCACAAATGGCAAGTTTAAATTGACAATTCGAGGGCGAATGTCTCTCAAGGAGGGGAGAATGATGCATAGTGGTAGCTACAAGTTGGCAATTCGAGGACGAATTTCACTCAAGAAGGGGAGGATGATGCATAGCGGTATTTATTAAATACCTTATATGCCCTTGGTCCAAGTATAAATAAGAAGATACGATTTAGGGATTGGGAGTTTTAGATTTTATTTGATGTTTTTCAAACATTGTGAGAGAATGAGAGTCTTCTCTTCTTCATATCCTATTTGTAATCTCTAGGTGGAATCAGTTCATCTAATTCTAGAGTTCCATTTGCCTTTTAGTAATCTTGTAGTTTCCAATTGATATTGGGTTGAAATTATAAGTTCTTTGAGAAGGATCTCCATATTTAGGTTCTTCCTTGGTTTCCAATTGTTATTGGGTAGAAACATAAGGGTAGAAGAAACTAATTTGGTTGATTATCTATCGGTTACATTTATCTATTCCGTTACTAGCTTCCGCATCTCATCAGTACCGATTTGGGGAACATGGGTAAATGAAAAACTTCCCTATATTCATTGAATCCTTAAAGGCCCTACAAAAACATAAACGAATAAATAGACCAAAATACTTACCAAACTATATTGAGGACTAGAAAAGATGCAACAATATATGGTTTTATATCAATCTTATAAATGCATCTAATATCTAGTGTAGGCCAAATATTGATATTTTCTTAGACTCTAAGTATATAACACATACGATTGGTGTACTCAATATAACTTATTTCAAACATATTTTAAGGATTGAAGTTTATTTTATTTTGATTGGCAAATCTATCTTAGTAAGGATTGAATTTTGAATATAATACTAATACAGTTTTAAGAAATTGAATGCTAGTTAAGATTTTTAATTCATTATCACTTAAAGAATGCTTTGGTAAATGTAGAAATAAAATAATTTTAAAAAACTCATAAAAAAAATAAACATATAAACATATAAAGATAATAATCATATTATGAGAACTAGAGAGATAACAAGAGAAAAGCGAAAGAAAGATGTGGTAGCGCTGTGTTATTCTCCATGGATTAGTATTACTGGTGGTTGATTCCTTATCAAATGAAGATGGCGGATCTTCCTTCTCAAATGAAGCGAATCATCACAAGGACCAATAAGTATATATGATGAGTTTACTCTAAATGGCAGAAAAAATCTGGAAAATTCAATGACTACTGTCTGTGACAAGTTGAATATAGATGTTGGTGATGTTATGGTAAACTTCATCACTGAACTTGGAGGTCGGGTACAACCAAAGAGTATAAACATAAGAGCCATGACCTGGAATGCTTGTGGCCTTAATTCCAATCAGAAAATGTTGCAGTTGTCACTTTGGACCGGGGAATCGTTTTCACTGTCATCCAAGAGAGTAAACATCTCCAGTTTTCATTAAAAAAATATCTTGTACCCACTGACCGCCAGTGCATCACTGTTAAGGCTACTAAGGCTGCTGGCGATGGATTTTAACCATTCTGGAGGGCTTGAATGAAGCTGTGGTAGGTGTTAATTGGGTCTAAACCTAGCAGAAGCAAGAAGATAGAGGGATTGGCTAATATTTTCTCCTTCTTCTTTTTTAAGTTAACAGAGTGAATGGCAGTGACATTCTTATTTTGTGTAGTTGACAACTAACTCTTTATGAATGAATGTGTAGTTTCTTTTCTTCGAGAATGAATGAGTAGTTTCTCTTCTTCAAGAATGAATGAGTAGTTTGTCTTTATGAATGAATGACTAAATTTTTTTATAGCTTGAGTTCAGCAGTGAATAACTGTCAAGAATACATAAATTATACAGTTACGTATTGCAGGTATGTATAGATGTTGGAGATAAGCAAAAAATACAACTAGACCCATGCAAAAGTTTTGCATTTTTTAGTGTTAAGTTGGCAACTTGAATCAGAAAAAGTGTCGAGTTGACAACTTGATAAATAAAAATGGCACACAGGAGAATTCTTTGCTTGCAATTCAAATTCAAGTTGGCAACTTGAAACATAGTTTAAGTGTCAAGTTGGCAACTTGAAGCTAAATTCTGACACACAGGAGAGTTCCATGCTCACACTTAAGTGTCAAGTTGGCAACTTGAAGCTAAAATCTGGCTCACAGGGAGAATTCCCAGCCCGTCTGTTTGCAACATGACATAAAAGTACAAACACATAGATTTATTCTATTTCCTTTTTAATTATTGAGTTTAATAAATCATCCGAGACTCGGACTGTGAAATATTGACTTCACGTACTAATATGGATTTTAACGAGGCTCCTCTACAAAGAAATGAAAGGAGAGGGATTCCAGTTTGGCTTAAAATCGTCTATGACTGAATTTTCTGTCCCTCCGTGTGTCTCCATTAAAAATTCGCCATGTTTCCATCAAAGTTTCTCCTCTACTCCTCACATTCACATACGTCAATCAATTTTATTCCAGTCCCTCCCTCCCTATCTCTCTTCTTCTCTATTTGTTCTTAGGTTTTTTCTCTTGAATTCGCTATTTGTTCTTGAAAAGAAGAAGTGGCGCAGAACTGAAACCATGACTCTACTATTCAACTATTAATTCCATCTTCATGTTCTTCTTAGCATCATCAAAATTAATTTTTAACTGACTAAGATTTCTAAACAAATTGATAATGAACAAGATGCTCCTTTCCGTAATTTGCGTTCACATTAGATCAAATAACCTGCATCATTAAGTTTTTTTAGATTAATCTATACTCTTCTCTTACTGATAAAGGAAAAAAATCCACAACACTTTTTTCTTTTGGGAATTTACTTTCTTTTAATATAAACTAAAACTCTACCATCAAGTTGCCAATTTAGGTACTTGGTTTTACACTTACAACAATAAGTCATTGATTTTTATCTTTGATGTTCTTTGAAACTGTGCAATATTTTCAATCTGTTGAGCTAATAAAATCAATTACAAACCATACTAATTAAGGAAAATGGAATTTCTATCTCTTTGATACGAAATCATTACCTTTGTGATATATATATCCGATCATACAAAGGAATTATTTTCAGAGATCTAGGAGATGAAATTGAGAAGAAGAAAGATGGAGGATGGATTGAATTGAAATTGTTTGATGTATGTGGGTGTTAAAGAGAAACTTGGATTTGCACGTGGAGGATATTTAGTGGAGGGATAGCGAGGGATAGACAATTCAGTCACAGAAGATTTTAAACCAATTTGTACCAGCAGTATACTCTAGGGACTCCACACTGTGCTCCTATTTCCAGAAAAGAACAATTTTTAAACTGCCTACTAAATTATGATTGAAAATAATAGAATTGACGTTAAAATGTAATTTGATAAAAGACAATCTCCAATACAACATGAACGACAACAACAATCAAATAGGAGGATTTGATAGAATATGGCATTTCAAACAACAACACCAGTACAAGATAGTTCACAGAAACAATTGGAAAAAAAACAGATTACTTAACACATAAAATCAACATTAGTACCTACCTTAACAATGATAAAAATCTAATGGGAATTGGTTTGATTCTTACTGATTGTGCAGGAAAAGCAAGGGGAGCAAGAGGATTTGCCTTCCATATCTCTCCACATCTGATCTTTGATGAAGAAGGAACAAAAGTTGCATTCAATTGGGCGATGGATACTGATCTTAAAAGAATAAACTTTGAAGGAAGCTCTCATTTAAATGATAATTCAAGCTCAATAGGAAAACTTTACCCGAAGAACCAAAAGCATCACAGACAACAGAAAGATTATCAGTTATAAAGTTGAATCTATTATCATTTTGGACGATCTTTCGAACAACCTATCAACTCAATTATCCTTCCACGGCTCGGAGAACAACATTAATCAAGAATGGAAGGAGGATTTAGTTAGTAATTTACTCTCTGTTGTAGGAAAAATTAAAATTTCGCATTTATCTTTTGTCTGTAAGAACACCATTTTAGCTTCAGGTTTAGAGCATTCAGTTTTCTGCCCAGATTCTATAGCTACGGCTAAGTCAGGGCGGGTTCTAGTCTGATTCCAACGGGTCCCGGTCTGAACCGACTTACGGGTCCGAGCATGGATCGGGTTTGTGCCCGTTTGGATATCAACTAAACTGAGTTTGTTTCACCTTTTCTTATATTAAAAAAAAAAAGCGTTGCATATTCACTTGCAGTTTAGTTTATTTTTTGAAAGCAAGCAGTTTAGTTTAGGTGTGCACAACTGCACTACTAAAGCAAGTTAAAATCTGTAGAGCTGACGAGTAAGAAGAACTTTTTTTTTCCTGGATATACGTGATTTAGACATAAGGCCTACATCTGAATTGACTACTGCAAACCTTTACTTTATTTTTATAAAACAACTCAGAAATACTACAATCCTACAATGAGCGGACCAATATTCGATGCAATGTCCGTTCAAAATATGGTAACACTCCTCGTAAGCAAATGGTTTTCCATGCTCTCTTTTACATGCCTCGCGACACCTTTGTTTCACGTCCGTGTCACTCTCTCCACTTTTGGCTTCTACGTTCAGCTTGCACGATCGCGACCACAAACTGTTGCACATGTGCATTGATGGTGACGGAGTGGTTGCACAACGAAACTTCTGTACGGAAAGTGACATTCATCGTTTCTTGCTCGAACTGATCAAATATGCTACCCCACATAGTCACTATGTCCTGATGAACACCGACAATGGGATTTTCAGTAAATCGTACATAGTTGGAATAAATGATCATATCTTCACTTGCAGTGAGCGATTGCCCACGACTTCTCTCCCATTCATTCCTTCACCCATTTCTTGAGTATCGTTGTCGGAGACTTCAGTTTCATACTGAGAGGATTGAGTAGCAGGTTGTTTTCCCTTATTTTTTGCTTTGCTGCGAGCCATATGGAAATTAGCAAAAAGATAGTGGAGTGCGCAATTGTAGTAGATCTGAGCTACTAAAAATGTGTTGAAGGTGAGAGTTGAGAAGATAACAAAATGAGGGTATATATAGGCTGAGAGAAATCACAGCCGCAGATCTAATTGACAGAAATAGTATCGTTGATGAAAATTCCATCGACTTCGACATTATTTCCATCGACGTCGATAGAAAAAATATATGTGGATGGAAATTCCATCGACGATACTATTTCTATCTCACGTTGCAACCTTGCAACGTCGTTTTGGCCCTTTGCTAGGTCGATAGCCAGCCAAGATACCTATAGTCTGTGTTTTTTGTGACCCATTGGAACCGGCCTAAGTCGCATTTGATTCGGTGCGGTTTCAGAATCAGTCAGGGGACAAAATTCCCCTGACTCAACGCCCCTGGTCTGAGTCGCATCTCAAATACCTCATTTTCTCTCGACTTCTTTACTGTTCTTCTTCTTCAGAAAATGAGAAACAATCAAAAGCTTCAGAAAGCCATTAAATTTTCAAGATCAAAATTCAGGTACTTTTTTGTGCTTCACGTATTCTCCTCCATTTCTCTCTTTTTAATTGTCCTCCATCTACATTATTACTATGGAATTTCATGTTTCTAGGGTTCTATTTCAGATTATAAAGATACATTATTCATTAATCAACCAAACAATTACTTTGCTTATGAAATTATCTGCTCATGATGAAAATGTTTAGGTATTTATCTTTCTTTGTTGCTGCAATTTGGTCACTGGTTAGGGTTTTACATACTTTTTGCAAAATAGGATAATCTAAACAGCAAAAACCCTTTGTCTGAATTTAAATTCTTATAATGTATTTAGAGTTTCTAGGGTTAGTTAGGGTTTTCATGTTTACAGGATTTTGTAATTTATTGAAGCTTGAGCACATTGTGATGATGTTCCTGATATTACGGCGGAGATGTGTGGGCTGATTTTACTTCAAATTGAACTCTAACTTTTATTGATTTCTTTATTGCTTGAATTATGGTGAGCGCAGTCTGTTAAGTTCAGCAGTGGAGTAGTGACAATGTTTATTTTCTTGTGTGCAGGGCAGCAGGGGAGTAACCTCTAATTGAAAAACAGAAACTACTTTGCCCATGTCAAGGAGCAAAGATGAGTTCTAAAGAAAAAGAAGGCCGGAATGCCATTGTCGACGCTGCAATGATGATTAACTACCCTCCGTACAATTACGAAGGTGCTAAAGCAAAGGTTGAGCAGGCAATCAATGTGTTTCCCACAGTCAAAAATGGTCGAGAAATGCTCACACTTTGTGAGATTCTTGGCAAAAGTAAGATATCTGAATCTTGTCAAAGAGCAACTTGTTGGCCTTATACTCTATTTCAAATCCCAACTTCATCTTCGGAATCAGAGGTGAAATGTCGTTACGAAAAACTCAGGGCTGATGTGTGTACTCTTAAACCCTTTATCGGATTGGAAGCTACAGCAGCTGCTATTACAGAGCTAGACGCTGCCATGTCCATGTACAAGAAAAACTACTGTAACTTTGTTAACGGTAAAAAACGCAAGGCTCCTCCTTCTTCTGACGAGAACGCTGCTGCTAGTGAGAGTGATAGTGGTGATGGTGATACTGGCTATGGTGATAGGGATGATGATCCTTATGCTGCTCGGTCGACTCCTGAACTAAAGAAACTTCGCCAGCACGTATTTGCCACATTACCCCAACAACCCCATTTTAGTCCCTTGGCAAAATACTGTGCTAGTGTTAGACAAGAAATGAGATTAGTATTTGGTATGATTTTTGTCAAACTAACTCAAAAGTTACAGAAATTAGCTGGTGATGAGATTCTGTCTCACAAAGAAGAAGAAACCATTAGAGGGGAGTTATCTGATCTAGAAGAAATGGGGTTTGATGTGATGATATTAAGAGAAAGGTTTGATATATTAGTGAGAGTTAAAACACTTGCTAAAGAAGATAACAGCTATGCAGAAAAAAGAAAGAATTTGGAAGGTGAAATTATAGCTGCAATGGTGCAATTGGAGAAGGACCGGCATAGGCTATCTAAGTTGAAGATTGAAAATGAAGTGGTAAAAGCTCAGCATTATAGTTTCAAATCGGAAATGGCTAGTCTGAAAGCTAAGTTGGGTGAAGGAGAATTATACAACACGGTGAAAATGGAAGCTCAAGATCGGTAAGTAGAAAATTTGTGATCCTTTTGGTTGAATTTTACAAAGAATATCTTAGTTGGAAAACGTGTTTGGTAATTGTCTGAATATAACAGACTCTAATAAGAACTATAAAATACAGTAATCCCTAGTATTGTATTGCTTATGTATCAGTGCCACGCTTTTAGAGGCAATTCTCAGTTTGTTTGTGTTCCTGTGACAATGTGATACTTTTCTTTCTTTTTTGCTGCTGAATTGTGATGATTTTCTCTAGGACTTCACTTGATAATCTGGAACTGATTTGCCTTTTTTACTTTGGAGGTAACACCTGCCCTCCTTTGGTGTTCCATTTTGAAAACCTTAATCCCTTTTTGAGGCACATAAAAGTGTGCCACCAAGATTATGTAACAGAGAATTTGCTTCGTTTTGTTTTTCTCTGTACCTTTTCCCTCGAGCATAGAAAGTGTAGTTGGTATAGGTTGTCTTGGTCATGTTCCTTGGGATTGACAGTTACTGTTATCGGCATTTTACCAGCCTGTTAAGTTGGGCATATATGTGAACAGTAAATTTACTTCTTTTCTGTCAGACGAAAAATTATAGTCTATTAGTGACTCTTAACTTCTTAATCCTTGTTACTAGACGTTTTCAGGCGAACAGTTCATTTGTTAGTAGCCTTGCAGATTGGTACAGATAAATTTTAGAGTTGGTCATTCTCATTCACCACTATAGCAATTGGTTTGTTTTAAATGTAATCTGGGTAGGGGAGATTCATTCAACATGGTCAAAATGGAAGGTAAAAGATTATTGTAGCATAGTAGGATCATATCTTTTGGTGATTGCTCTGCACTGCAGATTCATTTAAATGGGTGAACTTTTTTGTACCGTCAGGTCAGTCAGTCAGTCAGTCACACTTGTATTTGCTTGGCCAGGTAGGAGGATATCAGTGCATCACAAGTTCAACTTTTTCTGGGTGTTGACTGATTGTTGTGTATTTTCCTGTTTCAATTTTAGTGTAATTGTTATCTTTTCTTTTGCTGGTGAAATTTTGACTGTATTGTCTTTAGCTAAGAATCTGATTCTAGTAATGTTCCGGACTTTGGGTAGTCTTGGTGACCTGGGAACAGCTTAAGCCCATTGGTGCAGTATCTGAACAACTTAAGCACACATTGTTGCAGTATCTGAACAACTTGAGGGCTAGTTTAGAAAGTGAACAACCCTAGGCTAGTTGTGTGGGACTTGACGAGAAGACTAAGTTGTTCTTGAGTGAAGGTGAGGATCTTTGTAACCAAGCTCAAGATTAATAAAATACCAAGGACGTAAGCCTCCACCGTGAGGAAGAACCTTGTTAAAAAGCGTACTTGTGTCATGATTCTTTACTTTCTTGCACCTTCTTTTATGTGTTCTTTGATTTAAAGCTTTCATGATATCTTAGTTGTAATTTTATTTCATGTTCTTAAGTAGTTCTTCATCTAACACCATTGGGTGTGGTATCACCAAAAATGATACTCACAACGTCAAAATAAACTGTCTAGTGACATAAACACGTCTGTAGATGGTTCATGCCATGCGACACGCGTCTTGGTATATACTGATAGTCTGCGCACCAATTTGGCTTGTTTAGCTGGTGGATACATTGAACAGTGCATTTCTCAACCGTTTTAAAAAACAACTTTTTGCAGCAGTATGGTCTTGGAGCCTCGGAGGCCACAACTCTACCAGCAGAAGATAATTGAGTGCAAAACTTATGATGCACTACTGACACTGAAATACACAGCAGTTGAGTGGCCATCTGACTCGGACCGGGTTCAGTCAGGGGAAAAAAATCGCCTGACTCAACGTTCCTGGTCTGAGTCGTAAGAATGACCCAAATGCCCTCGATCATCATTTTAAAAGAATAATTTCTTGTTTACGTCTTCCCTCATTTGCTTTTTAATGTTCTTCAGAACTAAAATAACCTAAAACTCGAGAAAAGTTTTGAAGGTTGAGGTAGCAGATCCACAAATTGAATTAACGATGAATGATTCAGAAGATTAGAAAATCCATTAGATTTCGAAGATCAAAAGGCAAGTAATTGTTTTTGCTTAACGTCTTCTCTACATCTTCTCTTTTTAATTATATTTGTTTCTTAGGGCTTTCCATCTTTTTTTTTTTTTTTTTTGATGGGAAAGTCACACTTCATTAACTAGAAAGAAAGCATACAATTTTGTCCAAAGAGTTTAGAGCCAGCATCTGCTCTATGAAAAAAAGCACGCTTAACTGAATCCGATAAGGATTCTGTAGAGAAATTGAACACACTTTTAGCTCTGGCCTCCTTGGCCAATCTATCTACTAAGTTCAAGAACACCCTATTTTTAAACTGAAAAGCAACATTACTAAGAGTTTTAAACTGAGAACAGGCTCTCTCTATATTTCCTAACGCACTCCAATGGAGCGAAGAAGAAGCCGAAGAAGCATTAACAGATGAGACCAAATTCTTGCAATCACTGGAGATGACTACAGACTTCAAATTCTTTTCTCTGATCCATTTCATTACTTCAAGGAACGCTTTTGCTTCTGCATCTAGTGGGCAGGACGCTTTACCTGCACCGATTCTGCACTCTCTTCTGCAACCTGTATCATCCATTAGTAGTAAAGCATATCCCATAGAGTAATCAGTCTTTTTGAAAGCTGCATCAAACATAATTTTCCAATCATAGCAATGGAAGTTCTGTAAATTTTGTATAGTATTTTTGTTGACAATCTTACACGAGTCAGTTGGAGTCCAGTTCCCAAAATCTCGAGCGATTTGTGAAATTAAGTATGAAGGCTTTGGCACAATGTCACTGTGAATAACTGCATTTCTATATTTCCAAATAGACCAAAGAATAAAAGCTATTTTTTTGTGATGATCAACTAAACTATTATCAAATAACCAATTTGAAAACCAGGATTTGATGTCAGGAAAAACATTGGTATTTAAACTGTGGAGAGAAAATGCAAACCAAATAGCTTTAGCAAAGTTACATTGAACAAAAATATGAAGTTCATCTTCAAAGGTGTCACTGTTACAGAGTCTGCAACAAGGGTAAGAATTTTTATTGATTTGATGAATTCTTTTTCCCATTGGGAGAACATTAGAAAGCAGCTTCCAGCAGAAAAGTTTAATCCTAGGTATGACTTTGAGGTTCCAAAGTTTAGTCCATAATCTAGTAACACTAGGATCCCTACTATATCTAGTCAGGTATTTATAAGCAGATTTTGTAGTACATTCACCTGACGGGGTAGAAAGCCGAGAAATTTTCTGTTTCTAGGGTTTTTTCAGATTATCATTGTTAATTAAACATTGGAGTATAAAATTCTCTGCACAGGACAAAATTGTTTAGGGTATTTTTTCCTTGTTGGGCAATTTGGTTAGGGTTAGGGTTTATATTTTTTTGGGGGGTTTTGTAAATAGGATAATAAACAGAAAAACCTATCATGTTTTTAGACTTTCTAGGGTTTAATTTCATGTTTTGGTCCTGGGGGTGTTTGTCCTTCTATGGATTGTTTGTTTGTTTATATTGAGTAATTCATTGACAAGGATTATGTTTGTTAAGTTTAAATTATGGTGATTAGTTTGTTAAATTCAACCATGGAGTAGTGACATTGTCCTGTTTCCTGTCTGCAGGGGATTAAGCTCTATATCAAAGGCAGAGTTGATTCTGAATCTAGTTCTCCCCTGTAAGGAAGCAACAAGTTATCTTTGAAGAAACAAAGAAAGAAAGATGACTGCTAAAGAAGTTGAAGCAAAAACAGCCATCCAAGATGCTAAAATTATGATTGGAGCTCGTAAATTCGAATATGCAAAAACAAAGATACAACAGGCAATCAATCTTTTTCCCACTATCCAGTATGGTCAACGAATGATCACAGTCTGTGAGATTCTTCACATATGTCAAAAACATAAATATTCTTTTCAAAGAAATGGTTGGCCCTATACTCTTCTTCAAATCCCAGCATCATCCGCAGAATCAGAGGTTAAATCTCGTTATAATAAGCTCATTGCTGATATAGGAGACCTTAGATGTAAGTTCATTGGTACAGCAGAAGCTATGAAAGAGCTAGACTATGCCATGTGTATGTACAAGGCTAACCTTGATAAAAAACGTAAGGCTTCTTCTCCTACTTCTGATGAGGAGAGAACTGCTGCCAGTGAGAGTGGTGGTGACAGTGGCCGTGGTGGTGACCGAGATAGTGGTTGTGATGGTGATGGTGATGGTGATGGTAGAGATGATGATCCTTATGCTGCTCGGTCGACTCCTGAACTTAAGAAACTTCGCCAGCACGTATTTTCCACATTACCACAACAACCGCATTTTAGTCCCTTAGCAAAATACTCTGCTAGTGTTAGACAAGAAATGAGATTAGGATTTGATATGATTTTTGTGAAACTAACTCAAAAGTTGCAGAATTTAGCTAGTGATGGGATTCTCTCTCATTAAGAAGAAGAAATCATCGGAGAGGAGTTATCTAATCTGGTAGAAATGGGTTATGATGTGAAGAAATTAAGAGAAAGGTTTGACATGTTGGTGAGAGTTAAAGCACTTGCAAATGAAGATGAGAGCTATACAGAAAAAAGAAAAAACTTGGAAGGTGAGATTAGTGCTGTAATGGTGCAATTGGAGAAGGATCAACGCAGACTTTCTAAGCTGAAGAGTGAAAATGAAGTACTACAAGCTCAGCATTATAGTTTCAAATCGGAAATGGCTAGTCTGAAAGCTAAGTTGGGTGAGGGAGATTTATGCAACATGGTGAAAGTGGAAGCTAAAAATCAGTAAGTAGAAAATTTGTGATCATTTTAGTTGAATTTAACGAATATGGGAAAAATGTGTTTTGGTAATTGCTCTGAATTTAACAAACTGTTATGGGGAACTTCTGCCTAGTAAGTCCTAGTGTTTTCTTGGTCTCATGTAGGATATTGGATCTACTGCTTTTAAAGGTAACCGTAATTCTCTGTTCGTATTGTGTTTCCTGTGTCAATGTGATACTTTTGTTGCTATTTTGCTGTTGAAATCTGATGTTTTTCTTTACGCTTTCTCTTGATAATCTGGAACCATTTTGCCTTATTTAGCTGGATACTTGAAACAATCTCAGTCATTTTTAAACAACTTTGGGCAGCAGAATGTATATACTTTGGATGTAACACTACCCTCCTTCAGTGTTCCATTTTAAAAGCCTTAATCCCTTTTTGAGTAGCCTTCTCGATATAAGGCAGCTGCACAGTCTGTGAGATTCTTGGCAGATGTCGAAGAGATAGGCATTTACGAGGAAGACTATATTGGCTTAATTCCCTGCTTACTCTTACCATCACGCACAGAATCAGAGGTTGAATCTCGTTATAAGAAATGCATGGCTGATTTAGGAGACCTTAGAGGTAAGTTCATTGGTAAACAGAAGCTATGAAAGAGCTAGCCTATGCATGTATCTGCACAAGGAAAACTACCCTGACCCTTATAAAAAACGTAAGGCTTCTTCTCCTTCTTCTGATGAAGAGAACACTGCTGCTAGTGAGAGTGGGAGTGGGGGTGGCAGTGGGGGTGACAGTGATAGTGGTGGTGCCAGTGGTGGTGACAGTGATACTGGGATAATGTAAAAGTGTGCCACCAATAGTGTAAGTATTTTACTTAGTGAACCACCAAGATAATGTAACAGAGAATTTTCTTCGTTTTGTTTTCTCTATACATTTTCCCTCAAGCAACAACAGTGTGCCACCACTCATAAAAGTGTGCAACCAAGATAATGTAACAGAGAATTTTACTTAGTGGTGCAAAACTACAGTTATAGTTTTGCACTTAACATAAAAGTGTGCCACCAAGATAATGTAACAGAGAATTTGCTTCGTTTTGTTTTCTCTATACCTTTTCCCTCAAGCACCAATAGTGAACCTGGGAACCGCATAAGCACATTTGGTGTAATTAACTGTAGTTGGTATAGGTAGTTTTGGTGATGTTCCTTGGGATTGGAAGTTACTGTTATCAGCGTCTCACCAGCCTGGCAGCCTGTTAAGTTGAGCATATATTTTTTTTTGAAACTGATGGTTGAGCATATATGTTAACAGTAAATTTATTTCTGTTCTGTCAGACGAAAAATTATAGTCTATTTAGTGACTATTAGCTTCTTAATCCCTGTTACTAGACGTTTTTCAGGCGAACAATTTGTTCGTTAATAGCCTTGTAGACTGGTACAGATAAATTTTAGAGTTGGTCATTCTCATTTTAGATTATAGTAGCATAGTTGGATTATATCTTTTGGTAATTGCTCTGCATGCAGTTGCAGATTCATATAAATGGGTGAACTTTTTTGTACAGTCAGGTTAGTGGCACTTGTATTTTCTTGGCCAAGTAGGAGGATATCAGTGTATCACAAGTTTTACATTAACTGGGTGTCGACTGATTGTTGTGTATTTTCCTGTTTCAATTTTAATGTAACTGTTACGTTTCTCTTTTGCTGGTGAGTATTTTCTTTTAGCTAAGAATACGATTCTAGTAATAATTGTTCATGACTTTGGGGAGTCTTGAAAAAACAGGTTGTTGCAGTAACTGTGTCCATGTACCTGTGAAGTTCTTTGGGAATGAAAATCACTGTAACTCAGTTGCCTGTAAAGGTTGAGTATCTTTAAAGTAAATTCATTTCTGTTCAGTCAGACGAAAATTGTGGTCTAAAGGCGACTCATTAATTCTCACTTTAAAGCAAAGAAGATAAGTGCAAAACTAATGATGATGCATTGAGATCCTTCACAGGATCTAAACACAACAGTTCATAACTCTTGAGTCACATTTGACTCGGGGAGAACTAACTCCGTTTTAAGTGGTACAATTTATATGTATATAAAATTAAAGACAATCTGACTAGTCCTGCAAAGGCGTATAAAGAAAGATACGGCACTGTTCCACTCGAGTACTATATATCTCGACAAGACAACTCAAGAGTTGTAATGAGAGAAGCTATTTCCAGTCTGTTTCTTCCCCAGACTAGACTAGAGAGGGAGTAGAGCTTCAGCGATATTTAATAGCAGGAATAGACTTTCCGGGGACTCTACTCTGCGCTGCTTTTCACAAGACAGATAATAATTGCCACCAAGAAAAGAGCAACTTTCTTTAATTGCACCGAAACTGGTGTTTTATGAACATCTCACTTACTGCACTAGTATTAAAAAACGAAGCTGCTACAGGCCCCGCTTTTCTTCCCCGGCTTTTCTTTCCTATGTGGCATGCTTTTCCACCACACAAATCTCTCCCTCAGCCGACAGTGGAGTAGCATAGGGTCCGTCCATCAGTTTTGGACCACTCCCACCATGACAAATCGGCTTGTGGAGAAAAGTGGGGAAGTGATCCGGTGGGCGGATATCATTTTAGAATTGGAGTAATTCTACTTACACATCAAGAAATTCCGTGAAAAATCTAGAGAAGGTATCCGATGGTAGAGACGCTGCGGGTTTAATATCGAGATTGGTGTGATGTAAAGTTGGGAAAAGGTCCCACTATAACTATGTCTTGCTGGATTATTTCCGGAATTTACTCCCGGGATGAATATCATTTTCGATAGAATTGACGTTACAAACCAAAATGTAATTTACACGCATGATCACTAGTATTTTAGGAGATTTTTTTTTTTCCGATCAAGAGTATGTTTTTTAGTATTTTAGGAGATTAGAAACATCATTTCAACCCATTACCCGCCCACGGTCCATGAAAATTTTCATGGGCCAGGCCAGGCCGGGACAGTCACGCCACGGGCTTTATATGTTTTAACTGGTTATTAATATCAATATGTAATATTATCTTCACATCATACTATTATTTAGTTAAATAACATATGTATCCGAAAATGAAAAAAAAAACATGTATAAACATAATATTAAGGTAAAAATTAAGACTAAAAACAGACCGCCTACCGGGCATGTCGGGCACAAAAATTTGAATAAAAGCTTACGTCCGCCCATTTATAATTATCGGGCAAGCCCATGACAGGCTACTGGGCGCCCACGGGCACCTCCGGACTCAGGCGGTACAGGACAGGCCGCAGGCCACCGGGTATTCTGTACACCCCTACACAACTCACTAAGCGCATCTTGTGTCGCACCGCGTGCTGTGCTGTGCCGATTGGTCAAGCACGACACAACACACTAAGCTAATGTGTTGTGCTTGTGTTGTGATGTGCTCTACTATGCCCAAATTTTAGCGTGTTGTGCTATGCTATTAACGTGCTGGCATGGCACAATGTACACCTCTACCATCGCCCGACTCAAGGTCCCAGGTTGAGTCGCATATAATGACTCAAATGCCCTCGATCGTTTAAAACAAGGTTTTTGTTTCATCATCTCCTCTCATTTTCTCTTTGCTTCTTTAGAGCATCTCCAATAGGATGTCAGGATTTTTCCTACGTGGCTGTCAGGATTTAACATCCTCAAGTGTTTTTTTCCTTATTTGTAGGAATTTGAAGTCATCCATCTCCAACGGTGAATGTGAGAAGAAAGTGGAGAAAACAGATGTCTTTTTTTGATAGGAATGCAATTTTCTTTTTTCTTATCTTTTCCATTCGACCAAAAAAATTCTCCATAAAAGACTGCCCTCAAATAAGCGCAGGCCAAGATGCACTTTGATTGCTCGATTTATTATGGAGATAGTTTCATATACCGTAGGAGTTGGCTCTCTTGACTCAAAAATCAAGTCTGATGAGTGATGCCCAGCTTAGGAGTAACTATA
>JAJJMA010247130.1:0-12741 GCA_023529015.1 Papaver nudicaule
TCATTCTCTGTTTATAACTCTAAAGGTGGGTTTGAAGATGATGAAGAGGAAGAAGAGGAGGAAGATTATGAAGATGAGATGGAAAAGGATGGGTCTTTACAAAGGTGTGTAACAATAGGAGACAATATCACGTCCATGGGACATGGTGAGAAAATGGGTTTGATTCAAGAAAATGAAGAAGAGGATAAGTTTAAGGAATTTCAGTATTTGGGTCTGCATGATGATGATAACCCATCATTGTTTCTTGCAAGAGGACTTGGAATTGATGGTAATGGAGGTGGTGGTGGTTTTAATTTTGCGCAATTTGGAGAAAATGAAGAAGAAATTGGGAAGTATTATAAGAAGATGGTTGAAGAGCATCCTTCTAGTTCTTTGTTTCTAAGAAATTATGCTAAGTTTCTCCATAAGGTGAGAATTTGTTTACTTTTCATGCTATTAGTATTTTGATTTTCACATAGTTAAAGATGAATTTTGTTGAGGTTAATTAGATCTAAGTCTAACACAGAGGGGCAATTGCCCCATCACAGGCCACTGAACTTGAAACCTTAACGAAAAGTTCTAATAGAATGTCATTGTGTTATGCAAAGCTTAGAATAGGGACATTCATGGACCTTGCAATAGATTACATGTTAGTTTTGGCATGTCGTAGTAGCGGAAGAATGTGCATCTATTACAAGTTCATAACAACCTATCGAATTTAGATTTCAGGCGAATAGTTTGAACTGGTGATGTAACTATGGCACTGGCAACACCCTTACGTATGCACTGGCTAGTCCAACAACATTCATTTCACAAGAATGTACCATAGATGACCGCAATTTCACGGTTAATGAAGAAAGACAAAGGTTTCCGAAATTGACAAATAGAACATGGGAATAGAACATTTGCTAGTTAAAAGTGAGAGATTGTTTTGTGCATTCTGTTACTGTGGTTTGTCATATGCTAGACGTGCACGGTCTTACAAACCCCTAATACTTGTTTCGTGTGTTTTCAAAGTCCAAGGGTGATCTTCGGGGAGCTGATGAATACTACTCTCGAGCGATACTAGCAGATCCTCAAGACGGGGATATCTTATCGCAGTATGCTAGTCTGGTTTGGGAGTTGCATCATGATTATGAAAGAGCTTCTAGCTACTTTGAGCGTGCAGTTCAAGCTGCTCCCGAGGACAGGTACCGTTCCATTCTGCGAAACTTTAGCATGTCATTTAGTTCAAGAGATCAAACATGTTTATATTGTTATCAGCATGAACAAGCCTGATTTCGTATCATATCCTACTCTTCTGAATGTTGTTTTTTCGTGTGGTAAATTGAGCATTTCCCTAATTCCTTGCCCAATTTATGTTCTTCTCAACTGCAGCCATGTTCATGCGGCATACGCAAGCTTCCTTTGGGAAACAGAGGACTGCGACGAAGAAGAAGATCAACATAGTAACTTTTCACACAATCTTGTTGGGATGGCAAATTTCCATGGTGGAGCTATGGCCTCGGCGGCAACTGGAACTCGAGGTGTTACAGCGTGATTCTAGTTAAATACATCTGGAATTCCGTCAAAGCTAGAATTGAAAGAACAACAAAACAAAACAAATAATAGGATTAGCACCAGTCCTTAGCAGCACTGGAGGAGTAGGCTATTTCTTGAACATAGTTCAAATCACTCTATTATTTTAGCTTTTGATTGAACTGGGTTACTGCATCATTTTTGGTGTCTATTTTAGGTAGGCTCAAGATCCTCCGCAAAATTTTGAGCTTGAATTTTGAGTTTGTATTTTTGGTGTCTATTTTACAGTTCTACCGTAAAACCGATCTCAAAGTTTTTGCACGGAACGGTTAGCGCAACATTCGGAATTCAGTAGTTGTACTAGTTTAATGGTCTTTCAAGTCAAGTATCCTGCGGCACTAGGAATCCTACAGGGATTGCCTGGAATTACCATTTTGAATGTTTATGGTCAGCATGGTTTTAGTTCCCACCATCTCGTAGTTAAAATTTTCAACAAATGATTTCTAAAGAAACGCGATTGCATGGTAGCTTGGGTTGTCCGAAAGACCCAATGCAGCAGCAGAAAAAGACTCTAATAATCTCAAAACCCCATTTAGTAGCCATCTAGAGAAGCAGTAACTTTTTTCTACTTTTTCCGGTAAGAAAATAGCAAGTGATTTATTTACTTACGGCCGGCATAAAAAGTGGCAAGGTACATGGTCCCTTTAGGTCCACAAGTCAACTGACTCACTCTTTCCTAATGAATGCCATTCAACATGTCATACCAAACCCCTCATCATCACCACAAGTGATCATTTATCTTCCTCTTCTTCTTCGTCTTCATTACTTGTACTAAATTCACATCTTTCTTTCCTCCATTGGTTTCAGTGATCCATTGAATTTCTTCTTTACAGAGAACAACTTCTTCTTCAACATACTACCAACCCCTTTCTCTCAATTTACATAGTGTTCTAAAGAAGCCTTCCATAGAGATTTCAGCTACTAATCAAGACCCCAAATTTCATAAAACCCATATCTCAATTTCTGAGCTATAGTAGTAAAAAAGATCGTTTTTTTTTTGTATAGTAATCCAAAATGACAAAAAAAGAAAAGGAAGAAACAAATGGTTTAATCTTAGGTTATTGGTTGGGTCAGTGGTCTTAATTTTGCAAAGTTTGAAGAAGGTGGTGTTTGAGAATGAATTGGAGAGTATTATAAGAAGATGGGTTGAAGAGAATCCTTCTAGTCCTTCGTTTCTTGGAAATTTTTCTGATCAATTTCTTTGTAAGGTGAGAATTTGCTTACTTTTCATGCTATTAGTATTTTGATTAATTTCATAGATTAAGATGAAGTTAACTTGAACTAAGTCTAACACAGTGGGGCACTGCCCCTCATAAGCCACCAGAATGTAATGAAAAATTCTAATAGAATGTGATGTTATGCAAAGCACACAGATAAAACCTCTTTGGCATGTTGATTATAGGAACACATTATGCATTATTATGAAACTTAAAACATTTATAGATTCACATCTAATACAGCTAATTACTAGTATGACATGAAGAATTCAATGGTACACTACAATGACAGCTTAAGTCGGTCGCCTTCCGTTAAGACTTGATACTAATGACTGTATCTGCACCTTCAACAGCACCTACTGCATTAGTCTGTGCATCTTACTGCATCAGAGGCAACAAACACCTAGGAGTATTATTGTTTAGAAAACTATGGGAATCCTTTTGTTGTGATGGCAATTCAACGAAAAGCTGCGGCTTCTTCTTCGAAGAATTTGAGTAGTTCTTCAATGCTCATATCTGTTTTATTTGACTTATCCCTATCTCGTCGGCTCACTGTCTCCTTACTAGCTTCTGCCTCACCAACAACCAGTATGTAGTTGAAACCTAACAACTGAGCTTCTAGAATCTTTTTGCGGATCATTCTATCTGAGACGTCGACCTCGACATTATACCTAGCTTTGTGAATCCGTTGTTCCAATTTTAAGGCATATGGTATTGATTTTTCGGATATAGGGCATATCATTGCTTGTCTTGGACTTAGCCAGAAAGGCCATTTTCCTTTGTAGTGTTCCAGGAGTATTGCGAGCATACGTTCAACAGATCCAAGGACAGCCCTGTGTATCATCACGGGTCTTTCCATCTTAGCTTCATCTTCGGCTGCAAAAGACAGGTTGAACCGAGCTGGCAGCTGAAAGTCCAGTTGCAGTGTTGCGCACTGGAAATTCCTCTTCGACGAATCAAAGACGCTGACATCTATCTTGGGTCCATAAAAGGCACCATCTCCCTCGTTTATCTGCCACGGCCTGCCAAAGTCATTCAGTGCTTCTTTGAGAGCACTTTCAGCTTTATCCCATGTCTCTATTTCTCCAAGGTATTTCTCTGGCCTTGTTGAGAGTTCTACCTCAAAATCAAAACCAAAGATATCATATACATATCTTATGAAATCCAGGACACCTGCTACTTCATCTTTTATCTGGGATTCCCTGCAGAAGATATGAGCATCATCCTGCTGGAATCTCCTTACGCGTGTCAGGCCACTCAGTGCCCCACTGGCTTCATTCCGATGCAAGACACCAAAATCCGCCAGCCGGAGAGGTAACTGTCTGTAAGAACGAACTCTATGATCAAACATCACGCAGTGACCAGGGCAATTCATCGGCTTAAGTCCAAACTCCTGTCCGTCAATCTGCAATAGAAACATGTTCTTTTTATACTTCTCAGCGTGACCGGATGTTTCCCATAGCTGCATATTGAACATATTGGGTGTCATAACCTCTCTATAGCCCCTCTCCCAGTACTGAGCTTTTATGAAATCCACTAGTTTATTGTATACGAGAGTTCCATGAGGCTCGAAAAACCAGCTTCCGGGGCTAACAGGATTGCAAAAGAAAAGCTCCTGTTTAGCTCCCAATACTCTATGGTCGTACTTTGAATGCTCCTGCTTGTCTTCCCCTTCTTGAGATTTCTTCTTGTCTCCCATGACGCTTTTGCTTGTTTGTATGGAAAACGAAAAATCAAGATGATGAATCCGCTACTGCTGCACAGTAAAAGAAAACGAGATATCTAAAAACTTATGAAAAGTGGTGGTATACACCTAGCTATTTATTTTGGCTAGCACCGACTGATTCTAGATGGTGAAAACTTCTAAAATTAGGAAACTTGGTGTGCAACTAGGAAACCTTCCTTCTTTGCAGGGAACTTACCAATTTTAGCCAACGGGCTGGGAATTTGGGCCGTCCCAAAGTCCCCAATGCAGTAGATATTCACAAGTTTGGTTTACCTGATAAGGGCCTGAGGCCCAGATCTGAACTTGGCAGCGGGAACAAGTAAAAAAACATATCCTCAGTAGACCGGGGTCATGTTGGCTCCTCAAGACATTGTAAATGTGCTCTGACTGCTGCCTGTCATGTAGGATGTAGCTACAAGTTCGAGTACTTGATGTCGAATGACAGACCCGGCCCTCGACTTTCAACAATTGTTGTATTGTGATCATGGTTCCCTGAGAGCTATAATAATGAATAATGCATGGTTCGCCATATTCAGTATAGGTCCATTCTTCACTCGCTTGTCAGTGGCAATCGCATGCTCCCTGCATTTCACTAACGATTTTGTAATACAGTTGAATGAATATCTATGTTACTGCTCTGGTATGCTCTGAAAGACTTATCTCAAGCCCATTTTAGATCCCCATCTACAGAAGCAATAACTTTTTTCTAAGGGAAAAATCGTAAAATGACCTAAAATGACATGCAACTTTTCATTTCTAACCCGATTTTGAAAACTTTAGAGAAATGACCCAATCCGTTACATTTCCCATCCAACCCGGTTAAACCGAGCGTGCGAGCTCACACGCTCGCACGAAATGTCATTTTTATCCCTGCCACGTGTCACAATTAGAGTTTCTAGGATTTTTAAACCCAAAAAACGACGACATGTGGACCAATCAGAGTTGGCCACGTGGACAATAAATGACGTGGACAGGTGACGTGGACAATATTTTGCTGACGTGGCAGATCTTATTAAACAGTTGATCTCAATGAAAATCAATGGCCCAGATTAACTTGAAAGAATAACTTGAAAACCACATTCATTGGTGCAACATTCATTGAACAGAAACTTGAAAACATTCATAGAACAAAAACTTCAAAATGAAGAAAACATAGATTCATTATTACATAACCAGTTTACCAAATGTTTGACTGATAACCAAAATGAACAAAAAAAAAAGACATGCCCACATGAACCAAAACCTACAGGTATCTAGAAGTAGGTTTCCTTGACCTTTTTGATGGTTGGTTAGTTAGGTTGTTAATGGTTAGAGAACTTATGTTGACTGTACCAGAAAAAGATTGGGTCTGGTTCAAAGCAACAACATCAGGAGCAGCAGAAGTAGATGGTTCTGCAGTTGCTTTCCTTTTGGGTGCTGCAGTTGCTCTCTTCTTGGGTGCTGCAATTGCTCTCCTTTTTGGTGCTGCAGCTGAAGTGGATGGTGCTGCAGAAACCTTCTTCCTCATAGCAGCTGCAGAAGAAGTGCCTGTTGCTGGTGCAATTGAAAAATTATCAAGACTTGAAAATAACAAATCATAATCTATGTTTTATGAGACTCCGAGCAGTAAAACAACTAACTTTACTATAACAGTATCACTAAGCCATATAGCAGATTCAACATAACATGTATACCCTTTGCCCATCAAGATTGAATTGGTACGCCATACATGATAACAACTTGGCCAACCAGGCAATCAGGAAGTTCCCTGTATCCTACTACAAAGCCTCTACTCCCAAACAAAAGACTAAATTTATGACACTCTGTCCTATACCATAGCATCAGAGCATCATTGAGTTAGTAGTCCTAGTAACATTAGGAATCAAAAGTACATGAATATTATCTTGTCGACAGTGTGCGTTGTTCTATTATAGAATGTACAGTTTCAATCAAACATCTAATCACTTAGTCTAGCCAATATCATCCTAATGAACCCTGAGACCAAGTTGTTGGAAGTATTCCTGCCACACCGATTAACGAAAAATAGTTAGCAGGACATGGAAGTCCGCTGCTAGGAATATAGCATTTATAAAACCACCTTGCATCATAATCATCAATAGCATTGCCCTGCTAATTTCTCACCAATTACAGTATAATGTCAGTGCAGTTACCTTCCTTGTAGGAGCTACAGTGGAAGTCCTTTTAGGTGCTGCAGTACACTCTTTTTTCTTCTTGGAAGCTCATCCCTGATACATTACAAAACAGAAACTCATCAAACCAATGAATAGTTGCAAACCCATCTAAACATACAGCACATACATAAACCCATGAATACCAATCAAATGAGCATCACTCTAACAAATAAACACAGATGACAAGACAAAGGGATGCAACTTATATTCTTGCTCAGAGAGTAGCATTAACCAATCATAGACAAATCTCAGAAGTCCAGACATAGACATAGAGGAGCTTATTTCATCATTGCAAGAGACCTAGATAAATCCAAATTCTAAGGCAAATCAAACAATAAATTTGCAACACAATTGAAAATCAGTAGGATAAGAATCTTTGAATTACTTGCAACACAATTGAAATTCTAAGGATCTTAACATCACAATACTATAACCAGAATAACAATACAAAGTTTACAGGATTGAATGCTGAATATGACTTAATCAAAACAAACCAAGTCATCAATTTCTGAAAAACCATAAATCCCAACAAGCTAATAAACCCTAATTTCCAAAAAATATCGCTCTCAAAACCCTAATTTCAGGAAAATCCCTAAATCAGAACCCTAATTCGAAAAAAAAAACAAATTAACTGTAACCATCATGCTTGTAGAGTAATTCAAAGAACTGGGTTTGCAGTTACTTACTTGTTAAACGATGGAAACTCCCTTTATCTTCGATTACAACGACTATCTTCTTCTCTAGTCAATCATCGTTTACACAGCAACCTAAATCGTTTAAAGAGTAACTTACACAGCAACCTAGATCTCTAATCAATCAACAGAACAACCTAAATCGTTTACTGACAAAGTAGTAGAGTACGTTTTTTTTCTTTCTCTTCTTTCTCTGGTTTTCCCTTTTTTTTTTCTTTCTCTGGTTTTCTTTCTCTTTTTTTGTTCTGGTTTTTTTTCTCTGGTCGAAGAGATAAGATGCGATAAGGATGTGACGTGGAGATTTTCACACCACGGAGAACTGTACGCGTGTCCTTCAAGGATAAGATGCGTTCTGAAAACTGTACGCGTGTCCTTTAATCTGGGCCATTGATTTTCATCGAGATCAACTCTTTACAAGATCTGCCACGTCATCGACTAGTTGCCAAGTCAGCTGTCCACGTCATTTAAATTGTACACGTGGCGAACTTTCATTGGTCCACATGTCATCGATTTTTGGGGTTTAAAAATCCTAGAAACTCTAATTTTGATTGACACGTGGCAGGGATAAAAAAGTAATTTCGTGCGAGCGTGTGAACTCGCACGCTCAGTTTAACCGGGATGGATGGGAAATGTAACGGATTGGGTCATTTCTCTAAAGTTTTCAAAATCGGGTTAGAAATGAAAAGTTGCATGTCATTTTGGGTCATTTTACGATTTTTCCCTTTTTCTAATCTAATTTTTCCGATTAGGTAAATTGATATATACAGAAAAAGCAAAAGAAAGTAGTAAATGATTTGGTATGCGTATGGTACAAGCTGCTGCAAAAGCAAAATTAGTACATGTGGCCAAAGAATATGTTCACTTTCACTTTCATCTTTTGCTTTTCTCCACACTTTGACTGTTTGTACATAATCTTTTGCTTCTTTTCTTGGGGAGTTGGCTCTAGACCTGGCCGGAGTTATTATTTTCTCTCTGGCCAGCATAAAAAAGTGACAGAATTCTATGGTAAGCAAGGTACATGGTTCCTTTAGGTCCACAACTGACTCACTCTCTCCGATTCCTTGTCTATAAAAAAAGCATTCAACGTCTCATACCAATACCAAACCCTCCTTAAGATCATTACCTTCATCTTCCTCAGTTGTAGTCAAGTCACATGATCTTTCCTTCTCCATTGGTTTCAATGATGATTCAGTTGAAACATAGAGATTTCAGCAATTTCATCGAACCCATATCTCAATTTCTGAGCTAAAGCCACCCCCAATTGCATCCTAGTAGTAAAAAAGATCGTAGAGTAATCCAAAATGATGAAAAAAAGAAAGAAACAAAATGTTAGAATCTTGAAAATTGGTATGAGTGGACTCGGAAATTCTAACAAGAATATTTTAATTTGTTTATGTCTGTACAGACATGGTGTGTCATTCTCCGGAACTCTTCACAGTAAGACACGTCTGGTCTCCAGGACCAGATAATAAAGATAACATCTTGCATCATGCGGCTAGATTAGTGCAGACTTTCAGATGCAACATGCATTGAAGTGGCTCAAGAGAAGCAACAGAAGGGCAAACAGCTCAATTTGTATTCAGTGAAAACACACACAAAAAACGATGAAATAAGGGGAGGATTGGATAAAGGTGCATCTAGATCGTGCATGATGTTGTTACTGCCTTCATTGCTACTATCATGCACTATCTCTTTTCTTCTCTTTGACCAAACTGGGTTACTGGCTGCATAAATAATATGTTCAATTTTTTGTGTCTATCTGTTCATAGCTAGGCTCTAGATCGTCTGCGAATAAGTTTCTGAAATTTAGGAATAGCGTTAACCATCTACCGTACTTTGAAGTCAGGCCAACACATTTCTTCAGTTGGCAGAAAAACCTTCGTACTCGACCTGAATCTGATATAGATCATCTTAGCTGTCGATTTGGCCATCATATTTCAGCCCTTGCTTCTCCCATGAGCTCAGTCCTCAATTCATGGCCTTTCCACGATGCAATTGTTGGGTACACGGCAGGCAGCTATACAGACCAGTCATGGGCCCTGGCTATTTGAATCAAAATAGGCTTGGCCGAAGTTCAATGTCCGGCTCGAAAGTTACTTTGATGTCAGTATGTTAGTGGCATGCTCTGGTTAGGCCTCACACCAATTTAAACCCTAATGCATATATGCTTCTCTGTTTACTCCATTGCACCCAAACTATATAATCCTAGGTTTTCAGATTGTGATCTATATAACAAAAAAAAAAAAAAATGTTGTCTGCAGTAGATATGGCTACTCTAATGGCCGATCCTTGTGCCCCCGAAGTTACAGTCACCCCCAAGCTACGGCATTCGTTAAATCTCTTGGAGACGCGGCCTTAGACGTATTTGTTTCTGCTCTTGGTAGGTTTTCTGACGATGAAAATCTTGTTTTCCTAGCAGTTCAAAATATTGCCCGAGTCTAGCTGAAACGACGGTGGCCAAGACCGAACTGATTAACTGGGTATCAAAGGCACTCGGGGCTTCCAGATGGAATTTGGCAAAGAGGCATGCCGTGGGGTTCTTAGATACGCTTTTGGTGTCTATAGTATGCCAAATAGACTTCAGTTAGGGACAATGAGGTTTTTAACTGTTGTTGTGAATGCTCTTTCATCTCTTTTAAGACCTTATATATGAGTTTGTAGAGAATCGAGAAGTGGAAGAAGAGGAAGAGTACTTGCGTGAAGATGAAGAAGACCACCTGCTGGGGATTTTGTTTCGTAGTTTATTGTTAATAGTGTATGGCATAGTATGGCTAGTCTTGAGTAGAGTGTTTGTCTAGTATTGTTGTTGTCATGAAGAGTGTGTGTGTGTGAGCTGTTGACAACCTGTCAACAGCTATCAACTTATCACCGCATACTGGTGAAGTGTAAGTCCTATATATACAGTGTCGTGTCCTTGTAATCTTTATCTTTTCTATCTTTCAATAAACAGAAACCATTATGTCACAATGTAGTTCTTTATAATGTTATCATGGTATCAGAGCCATAAGAGCCTGATGACCTAAGTTCTTTGCTTCCGCCATTAAAACATCTACACAGAAATTCATTTCAATCTTCTTTTTCTCATCTTCCACTGCTGCTTACAGTTCTCTGCCTCTCGAAGATCTGCTTCAGCAATTTCTGATCTACTTCATCACTGCTGCTTCTAAGCTTTCTGCCTCTTGAAGATCTCCTCTGTTGCTGTGTTTTTGGTGTTCTGCAAATCGGTTTTAGCTAATTCTGGTACTGATTCTTACTCAGTCTGCTCTTGTTTGTTCCTTTGTCATGTTACTGTTCTTCAGTACGATTGCTTCTTTCTTGTTTTTTCTTTTGAGCTTCGAGCTCTTTTTCAATGATCTTTTTAGATCTAGCTCATGTAAGACTGTTTAATCAGCTTTGATGCTTTATTCAACATGTAAGACTAATATTCAGCATTGTTTTACCGTATGTTTTACATCGGTTTTGATTTCAGCTCTATGAGCTTTCTTGATTTCAGCTCTATGAGCTTTCTTTGAAATCTGCTCTTTGAGCTTTCTTGGATCTCTGCTCTATGAGCTTTGTTGATTTCAGCTCTATGAGCTTTGTTGATTTTCTGCTCTATGAGCTCTCTCTCTTGATCTCAGTTCTATGAGCTTCCTTTGCCTTCTGCTCTATGAGCTTTCATGCTGTTTTTACTTCAAATCTCAACAGATCTGGATTTTCAGATCTCTGTCTTACTTTTGATTTGTTTTCTTGAGAACATTTTGTTCTCATTTCTTCACTGTGAACTCAATTTACAGTTCCTTTCTACAGCTTCTTCCTATTGCAGTTCATCTTGGTGTTTTCTTGATCTTCTTTCTCTTCATCTTCTTCTCCTGACACAAGCAATATTGCCTTCCAATCTTGTTTCTACTCTTAAATTTTGCTTTCTTTCATCTATTCTTGGAACATTCCTACTTGAGTTGTTTCAATCTCAAGCTTGATTGTGCTATTGTTCAGCAATTCAGCTGATTTTCTTGGTTCTGCATAGCTCTTATGCTCTTAATCTGCAGTTAGTGGATGTTTTTCACTTGGCAAACTCTGCTTATGGTTTCTGGTTTGGCTCATTCTTCCTGTAAGATGAGTTCCTTTGCTTGGAGCTTCTTTATTGGCTTCTCAGTTGTTGATTGCAGTGAGTATTTTCTATACTCATCAAACTCTGCTTCTGAAGACTAAATAATGGTGTGTGTGTATATAAATAATGCAAGACAATCTTGCTGGAATTTTTCAGTTTTTTGTATGGTGTTTGTGCTATTAGCAGTTAGTGGTTCTATTCACTTGTAAACTCTGCTATTGATTGCTTTCTATCTAGCAGTGAGTGGTTTATCCACATGTGGAACTCTGCAATTTGTGTTGGCTGTTACTTTTGAATAAGTTGTTGTGTTAAGTTTCACACTGGTGCAAAGAGTGAATTGGAGTTGTGTTGAGATTAATCTGATGGCTGGATTCCTATCATCAACTATACCTCAACTGCTCAACCGATGGCAATGAGTCAATTGATCTTCTCAAAGGAACTCAGCTGCTGTTGTTGTCATTGTTGCTGTACTACTTTCCTCACCTGCTCAACTATACCTCACCTACTCAACTGTTGCTGTGCTACCTATACTACTGCTGCACCTAATCTTTCTGCTCAACTGTTTGACCTCATCAACTGATCATTTCTGCATTCATACTTTCACCAACTATATCTACATCAACTGTTGAGGGAAGAATGCACTGCACCAACTACTGACAGATTACACCAACTACTGTTGAAGGCTACAATAACAATTGTGTTAGTTTACTTCACCAACTGCTCATCACTGCTTGCAACTTTCTGCACCAATTCCTGGCAGATTACACTGCACCAACTACTATGGAGGTCTAGAATTACAGTACATGGAGTTCTTGTTGGTGTCTACGTTTCTTATGGAGTTCCAGCAACTATCTACGTCTACTGCAACATTTTGGCTACTTCAACAACTACATTGATTAGCTTTCTTTTCTCCCAGGCAGTGTATGGCATAGTATGGCTAGTCTTGAGTGTACTGCAAGATCAAGTTGCTTTGACAACCTACTTGATCTTGAGGGGGAGTAATAGTGTATGGCATAGTATGGCTAGTCTTGAGTAGAGTGTCTGTCTAGTATTGTTGTTGTCATGAAGAGTGTGTGTGTGTGAGCTGTTGACAACCTGTCAACAGCTATCAACTTATCACCGCATACTGGTGAAGTGTAAGTCCTATATATACAGTGTAGTGTCCTTGTAATCTTTATCTTTTCTATCTTTCAATAAACAGAAACCATTCTGTCACAATGTAGTTCTTTATAATGTTATCAATTGTTACTATTAGAAGCTTCGGAGAATAAAGAGAGGTTTGCCAATG
>JAJJMA010247162.1:0-12829 GCA_023529015.1 Papaver nudicaule
TATACTTGTGATTTAATCCTTAGTTCTGTTTTATGTTACGTCTAAGTGCTGATATGTATTTTGATTGGGGTTTACTCTAAGTATGTATGATATACTGTGTTTAGGGTCTTTAAATAGGGGTGTATTGGTAAAATCTCTACTACGGGGATTTTACCAACTACATTTTGGCGCTAGAAGAGGTCTGAACCTGTGTTTTTCAAAAAATTTCTTCTTGTTTTCATGAAATTTAAGTTATTTTATATGGTAATGAGGTTTTTAAGTATTGATTACGCTGTTGTGTTTGATAGATGCTAATTTTTCAGTCATAGCAGTTATAAATATGTTTATTGTTGTTTGAGGAGGCTGAACCTTAAAAGGCTCCTATGATTAGGAAATATGGAATGTTTTTAACGTGATTGGTGGTATCTTAACAACACTTATGTTGCTGGTGGTCTTTTAACCATAAATTTATGCTGGTAAGCTTATTAGGTTGCTGTGTTATTTTGTGTGGTAATAAGGTTTTCAAACATAGGTTATGCTGCTGTATTTGAAGTCTTGAGTATGTTTACTATTGTTAAGGAGGCTGAACCTTAAAAGGCTCCTGTGTTAGGAAATATTAAATGATTTTAACATGTTCAGTGGTGTTTTAACAGCACTTATGCTGCTGGTGGTTTTTAACCATACATATGCTTGTAAACTTATTAGAGTCTTCCTTTTATAGAAGTCTGTGGAGGTACTGCTGCTGTCAAATCTTTATAAAACCATGAGAAAACCTTTCTGTTAAGGCGTGTTGGGCGTCATTAGTATGTTCATAGTTGTGTTTAAGGGTGGCTATTCTCATTTATAGAGGCGTAACATAATTTCTTCTTCTTAACTTAAAGGTGTTGGTTCAAAAGTTAGAATTTCAACCTTTTTCTTTCTCAGTTATGCTGGAACACGTAATAAGGATTTCTTGTTTAGCTGTATGGAAACTCTTGCTTGCGTGATAAGTTCATATACGTCATTAGAAATCTAGGATGATGGTAGGCTATTATATTAAACATGATTTTTAGCAGATATCTCTTATTCTACATGTCATAGTGTGATTTTGGATTAAAAGTGTTATGAAAAGTTATTAGCAAAATTTCAATGCCGTACAGATTTTGATCTTTGATATGAGTATGGTTATCAAACTTTGGTGTTTTTAGGGTTTCAATGAGTTTTCAAAATTTAGGGTTTTTCTTCCAACTGCCGACAAGACTAGGTCATGCTCTGCAAATGTTGCTGCTGTTGTTCTGTGCTATTTTGTTTGTTTCCTACTTTATCAGAAACCGTTCAACCGCCTCCACTAACGAATTTGGCATTTGCTAACAGTCAAGCTAGCTTAATACTGTCAGGAAGTGCTTTTGTTGTTTTCTACACAGGATACCAAAATGGCGACTAAGCGGAAAGGAGGTGCGACGTCATCAAGTAAAGCTCCAAAGTTTCCCATACCTGCTCAATCTGTAACCCTTCCTAATCGACATAACTTGACAAGTTCAGCGGTACCACCATTGGGTTTTGCACATGATTTTTTCTTGAGCAGCAATGCAAGTCAGCAGACAACAACACCACAGTCAGTGTCTCAGCAACAGCAGCCAACTATGCCACAGCCGGCGATTCAGCAACAACAGACAATAGCGCCGACACCAGAACAACAGCAAACAATAGCAACGCAGTCAGCGGTACCTCAACAGCAGACAACAGCTATGGATACTGTTCTGATACAAGACATAACGCACTTGGATGGAATACCAGAAGAGGATGAGGAAGAAGAAGTCCCAGCGCAAAGTAAAGGAAAAGCAGTGGATGACGGCACCACCAAAGAAACAGCGATTCCCGGCGAGACGTCTCATGCAGTGGAAGGACTATCAAGAGTAGTAGGTGGCAATCTGAACTCTAATGGGTTACCCTCGAGAGCAGCTGGTAACACTTCAAAAGAGATAGGAGGTAGCAGTAGAATGGTGGCAGCTGTTGGAGCATCAAGAACGGCGCCAATAACAGTGTCAGAAGGAAAATCCGCTAGCACTACTGAAGAATTGCTAAAGAAGTTCTTTGAACAGAGCACCATAAATCAAGCTCAGATGCAGTTGCAGATGCAAAGACAGATGGACATTATCCTTCAGAGCAACTTACAATTGGCAGAACATCATAGGCAATTAATGGAAAGTCGAAGCAGAAGCCGCTCAACTCATACAGTACACAAACATCAAAAGAGCAGATCTACAAGGCCAGAGGTGGCAGCATCTACAGCGAAAAAGGAAGAAGGAAGTAAGAGGACTGGGAAATCTAATAACGGCGAGGAAAGTTACGCCGACTCGGGTAAATTTGATGATTATCAAGAATATGTTGCAAAGAGGTTACGCCGTATGGAGAAGAAGATAGAAGAAGTCTCAGGTCAGCCAAAAGACGATAAACTAAAGAAGGCAATTTCAGAAGCAAAAAAGACACCATTTGTAGATGAAATTACGTACGGACATGTGTCCAAGAGATTTAGTATGCCAACTTTTACATCAATCTTCGACGGTACAGGAGATCCTACATTGCACTTACAGAGCTACAGAAGGGATTTAACAGCATGGACCGGTTCAGATCCAATAATGTGCATGTCGTTTGCCGCTGCCCTCAAGGATGAAGCCTTGTCTTGGTTTGGCGGTTTGAGGGAAAAGTCAATTGAGAAATACACACAGTTGGAAGAGAAATTTATTGCAAATTATATTCAAAACAAGAGAGTGCGCCCTGGGGTAGAAAAGTTGTTTAACAACAGGAAAAGACCTATGGGAACGTGTAGAAGTTACATCATGAGATGGAGAAAATTGTGTAGTGAAGTGGGGTCGGCGGTATCTGATAAAGAGAAGATGCGGGCATTTATTAGCTCAATGGAAACAACGGATCAAATGTTCCAGTCTTTATAACTCCAGTGGCAGATATAGGAGAATTGAGGGCAAGACAGAATGAATGGTTGATATATGAAGAAATGCAAGAAGAAGAAGAGCGCCAAAAGAAGGAAAGGGCAAAACATGCTCACTCTATCAACAATTTGTCGCCAGAAGAACAAGAAGAAGCAAGTAAGGAATGGATTATAAAGGAGCACAAAAAATTGGAGGCAGCATCAACAACATCCTCAGCGGCAGTCGTCCCACATCAGCAGCCACAAGAACAACAGCAGTATCAACATAATGGCACTCAACAGTGGAATCAAGGAAAGAGAGATACTTATGTAGGAAGAGACGATCAAGACAACAGGGGAGGATATGATAATAGAGGCAGATACGCCAACAACGATAGAAGAAATTACGGCGACAACAGAGGAGGATATGATAATCGGCGACAAGGGAATGGCGATAGAAGATTCAATAACGACAATCGAAGGTTCGGCGACAGAAAGCCAGGATACCCAGATTTCCAAGACGCCACACTACCAAAATTGCGTGTCACATACACTGATGCATCCGGACAGATAGAAAGTTCAGCATCAAGGAATGAAATCCGTTATCCTTTTAACAGAGGAAATCCCGCGAACCCTATTTCTAACACTACCCAATACTGCCAATACCATCAATTCCATGGCCACACAACGGAAAACTGCACAGGAGTCCAAAGAGAAGTACATAGATTCATCCGTATGGGAAGATTTCAAGATTTCTTAGAGTTACCCCCAGCGCCACCATTGGAGGTTCAGCCAATCCAAGCAGTGCAGCCAAAGCCCGAAGTGTTTGAAGTTGAAGTTCAGCGTGATTTGAAAGAGTTGAATTGTTTCTCTATTGTGCATTCCACAATCGGTAGAGATGAATTTCATAATAATGTAATGTCAAGAATTCACAAGAGGGATAGGAATGGCAAAGAGATCTTCAGTGTCGCCGTCAAGAACAGCCCACTACTAGAATGGATGAAAAAGCCAGTCAGTTTTTCGGCGGTAGAACTATCACCTGAGGCAAGAAGTCATTTGAATCCATTGGTCCTTACTATCCAAATAGGAAAATTCAAGGTTCCAAGAGTGCTGGTTGATCCAGGAAGTTCTGTTGACATTCTTTTTAACTCAGCGTTCCAGGCCATGGATTCTAAAGAAGAACCAGTAGAGTCGTTAATTCCTTCTTCATACAGCATCTATGGATTCAATGGGATAGCGTCCTAGCCCAAAGGAGAAGTAAAGATGAAGGTTGTTGCATGTGAGACCTTGATCATGGATACTACCTTTTGTGTTGTGGAGGTAGATTCGCCGTATGCGGCAATCCTTGGCAGACCTTGGTTACACAGCATCAAGGGAGTACCTTCGACTTATCATCAGCGGTTGCGATTTCCAACTCCAGAAGGGGTAGCTGAATACATTGGCGACTCATCTACAGCAAAGGCATGCAATGAAGTAGACGTCAAGATGCGTGAAACTCGAAAGGCCAGGTTGAATGAAAAAAGGAAGCAGACAAAAGAAGCAACCAAGACTAAAGAAATAACTGAACTAGTCGCTGACCCCAACAAATATATTCTTTCTGTGAAGGAGGGCGATTCAGCGGCAGGACCTTCAGCGGCACCTTTATAGCAATTAAAGGAACCTTCGCCTGTGGGTGAGCCAGATTTGCATTTCACAGCGGTAGAACCTACAAGAGAGTCAACATAGGAGAAGAAGATGCTCCTAAGATAGTAAAAATTGGTACCTTATTGAATGAAGAAGAATCTCGGCAGCTAGAGGCATTACTAAAAGAATATGTGGATGTTTTTGCTTGGGGCATGAATGAGATGCCGGGTATTGATCCAGAAACTGCATGCCACAGGTTAGATATAGATCCAAGGATCAGGCCATTCAAACAGCGTCCAAGGAAGTTGGCACCAGCGTACAAGGAAGCGGTTGAGGCAGAGATTGACAAGATGAGGGCATCAGGAATCATTAGACCAGTTCAATATCCAGAATGAATAGCTAATATGGTGGTGGTTCCTAAGAAGAATAAAGGGGTAAGAATTTGCATTGACTTTAGCGACTTGAATAGGGCGTGTCCCAAAAACATCTTTCCATTACCAAGCATAGATCAGACTGTCGATGCCACCTCTGGGCATGAATTGCTATCTTTTATGGACGGTTATTCTGGATATAACCAGATACCGCTGGCAGAAGAAGATCAGCGTCACACAACTTTTTTCTCCACTAAAGGTTTATTTTGTTACACAAGAATGCCGTTTGGTCTCAAGAATGCTGGCGCTACATATCAAAAGATGGCTCAGGATGTGTTTGAGAAATGGATAGGCAAAACTATGGAGGTATACGTGGATGACATGTTGGTCAAGAGCAAGAAAAAGAAGGATCATGTACAAGACTTGAAAGAAATCTTTGATCACATGAGAATAACTAAGTTAAAGATCAACCCAGCAAAGTGCGTATTCGGCGTCACATCTGGAAAGTTTTTGGGTTATGTTGTCACAAAGAAAGGAGTGGAGGCAATCCAGGCCAAAGTCAAAGCTGTTTTGGAAATGCCCTCGCCGGTAACTCTGAAAGATGTTATGCGCTTAAATGGTGTACTGGAGTCTCTTAACAGATTTATATCTCGATTCTCTGACAAGTGCAAATTATTTTTCCAAATGCTAAAGAAAGGAGAAAAGTTCAACTGTACAAAGGACCATGAGGAGGCTTTTCAGGAATAAAGAAGTATTTAGCTACCTTACCAGCTATTCAGCCGTCGGAACATGGAGAAGAACTGAGGGTCTACTTGGCGGCCACATCATCAGCGGTCAGTGCAGTCTTAGTACGGACAAAAAGAGGAGAGACACCAATCTAGTATATTAGTCGAACCCTACAACCTGCTGAGAAGAATTACACTAAGATAGAGCAACTAATACTAGCTTTGGTTTTCGCTACTAGCAGACTTCGCCCATATTTTCATGCTCATCCCATAACGGTACTCACCAAAACTCCCATTGAAGTTATTCTTCATAGTTCTCAAAGAGCAGGGCGTATTGCAAAATGGAATGCTCAGATAGATCAATATGGCGTTAAATACGAAAAAGGACAGCGCAAAGGTCACTGGTTATCGCCGACTTCTTGGCAGACTTTCCCATAGAAGAAGAAGAAGAAGAAGCTGAAGACATTCCATTCATGGAGAAGGAAGATCCAGATGAAGGAGTCCCAGACTTGTTGAAAAGAGACCCAAATCAGTGGGAGGTATATGTTGACGGCTCAGCTAATAAAGAGGGCAAAGGAATTGGCATAGTCTTTATCTCACCAAAAGGTTCAAGGATAGTCCACTCATTCAGATTAGAGTTCCCAGCTACAAACAATGAAGCAGAGTACGAAGTGGTAATACACGCCATGAGACTCATAATTGAGATGGACATCAGCAACATTCGTTTAACTAGTGATTCCCAGCTGGTCATTCGACAGATCTTAGGCAGATATGAAGCGCATGATAGCTCACTAAAGCAATATTTACAATTGGCAAGAGAATACGCTAACAAGATTACCGACATCGAATTTAGACACATATGCAGAAATGATAACAGACATGCTGATGCGTTGGCGTTTATCTCTTCTATGATGGCGGATCCAGAGGTGCCGGCGATAGCAATTGAAAGACTAAAGATGTCATCAATAGAAGGAAGAAGGCAACAGGAAGTTCTGGCGGTTGACATTGAAGAGTCAGCAGAAACAGACTGGAGAGTTCCTATCAGATACTACTTGGAGCATCTCACCACTCCTGGAAACAAATTGTTAGCGCATAAAGTCATCAGCAGGTCAAGAAATTATGAGTTAAGAGACGGCGTCCTATACAGAAGATCATTTGCTGGACCACTATTACGATGCGTATCAAGAGACGAAGGAAAGAAGCTGTTGGAGGAAATTCATGAAGGAGACTGTGGAAATCACAGCGGACAGAGAGCGCTAGCTCTAAAAGTTAAGATACAAGGGTATTATTGGCCTTGGATGAATGGTGATTCTGCTGAATATGCTAAGCGGTGTAGGAATTGTCAGTTGTATGCAAATAAAATAAAAGCGCCAGCAGTCTCACTAAATTCAGTATTAAGCCCTTGGCCCTTTGCCAAGTGGGGGATTGACATCATTGGACCGCTGACACCAGGGTCGGGACAGCGCAAATATATTATTGTGGCAACAGATTATTTTACCAAATGGTGTGAAGCTAAGGCGCTCAGACAAAGAACAGGAAAAGAGGTATTTACATTCATATGGGAAAATATATTCTGTCGTTTTGGTGTTCCGGCGGAAATTTGCACTGACAATGGGAAGGAATTGGTCGGCGAAAACATTGAAAACTTGCTGGCGACATATGGTGTTAAACTGGGAAAATCCACTCCTATCTATCCTCAAAGCAACGGGCAGGCGGAGGCCACCAATAAAACAATAGGAATGGGATTAAAAAAAGAGTCGAGGGGCACAAGAAGGCATGGTGTGAGCATCTCCATAACGTCTTATGGTCTTACAGAACTACAATTCGAGAAGCAACTGGAGCATCTCCCTTTTTACTCACATTTGGCGCTGAGGCAGTGCTTCCATCAGAAGTTATATTGCCAACAACAAAACACGAAGCTTGGGAGAAAAATCTCAATACAGATTTAATCTTGGCAAAACTAGACGACTTGGAAGAGCAGCGGATCATTGCTTTGACTCATATGGAAAATTACCACCGCCGTCTAGCAAGGGAGTATAATAAGCGTGTAGTGAAAAGAGACTATCAGCCTGGTGACCTTGTATTAAGAGAGATACCGCCGTATCAGAAGAAGAAAGGATGTAAGAAGCTGGAACCTACCTGGGAAGGCCCTTATGTCATCAAACGTGTAGCGGGTAGTGGAGCTTATGTGTTAGTTGATGAGCATGGAAAAGAACTTGAGCATCCATGGAATGCCAAGTTTATCAAGAGATTCTATCCATAAGGATACATGTAAAAATCCGAAGTCTTGGGCGGGCATAATACCCAAGAAGTCTTATTGCCTTTGTAATTTGCAACAAATAAGATCCGGGGATGTAGGTTTGCTTTATGCGCTGAACCCCGTTAACAAATTATTGTGTCATTTTAATTATCCACATACGGCGACAAATACGCTGAGGCAAATTTGCCAAATCGAAATTTTACAAGGCTCAATAGCCATATGCTGAGGAAAATTTGCCAAGATAATTTTACAAGGCTCAATAGCCATACACTAAGGCAAATTTGCCAAGATAATTATACGCCGGGACATAACGGAACATTTTAGTTTTCAATGCATGGCTTCGAATAGCAGTAAACCTGGCTAACTGGTGCTATAACTCCTGACGCGTTACTTGTTGATCTGTAAGTGATGGCAGAAAAGTATAAAACTCCCGGAGAACTCCCTGTAGGGACGGCTCCTGGTTAACCAACCACTTATAATAGATCGCCGACGGGCACAAGTAACAATGTATAGCGAAAACGGTTGCGATGTGGCTAAGGAAAAATACTGTCAGCTCATCATTGAAACTAAAATGGATTCGATTATACCGGCGGAAACAAACAAAAAGAATTATATATATAACAAAATGCAAAGGTAGAAAAACGTCTACCAAAGTTCCTTAACAAAAAAGTGGAGATATAAACATATCTCATGATTGAAACAAAGAAAGCTAAGTAAACTAGCTATTCAAATTACATTTGATGGCTAAAAGATGAAACATTAATCAAGACTTGCACTCTTGGAGATTTCAGGGATTATCAACAGCCATATTTGGATCCCTAGTAGAAGTGTCATTGTCTTCTTTTCCAGCATCAGTGGAAACTGCACCTTTCTCTTGATTCGACTCGTTGGCGACTTGATTGGGATCCTTAGAAGAGTCCTGGTTGCCATCATTAACATTAGCATCCTTTCCGCTGTCTTGATGAGAATCCTGACCTTTTGGCTGCAAATCTCTGTCATCTTCAGCGTTTTCTTCTTCATCACTTTCCTCTCCGGAATCCGACTCGCTGTCTATGTGAATGGTGTCTTCAACATTGTCATCAGCGGCAACAGGAGCAGTCTCTGAATTAGGAGGATGGCGGCCAGGAGCGTAGTCCTCTGGAATATCCACATCATGATCAGGGCAAAACTTCGCCAAAAACATTTGGATAGCATAAAAGCCGGCCATTCTCACATCAGAAGCATTTTGCTCTTCTAAGGTTTGAGCAGATTTCTTGGCGAGATTCAGCTCGGATGTAAGGACATCTTGCATATGTTGAAGCTTAGCAGACTTAGAAGCTTCAGCGTCAAACTTCCTCTTGTAATCCTGGAGAGCTTTAACATCATTCTCCAAGTTGGTAATCTTACCAGTACATTGTACATAATCAGTTTCGAGTGCATGCAATTTGTTCCCGCACGTTTGATGATCTTTTACTTGCCCCTCCAACTCAGTAATCTTGGTGGTACACCCTTGGTGTTCTTTCAAGGTGGTGGTCTGCTCCTCTAGCTGGGACTCCAATTGCTTGTATTTCTCTGAAATAAGGAGAAACATAGTGTTAGCGCCGAGGCAATAGCAAACTGGAAATTACATGGGAAAATGAAATCCTAAAGAACTACCTTCTAGACCGCTAACATACTCTTGAATACCCTTTTTAGCAACACTTATTTCATCAAGTTTACTCAGAACTTCCTGATCAGAGCAAGGACCAACGGCCTGTTTGATTTTGAGTCTAAGTAGGGTATTCTCTTCATTTAGCTCCCTAGCGCGATTTCCATGAATTTGGGCGAAATCTTTATGGTGTTGAATTTCATCTCGGGCGGTATCTCTTTCAGCGGTACGACAAACCAATGTAGACGATAGGCGGGAAATGGTGGCTTCTTTCTCCTTTAGTTGGGTGGTCATTTTCATATGCTCCACAATAGCTTTTTCCTTGGCTTTGCGTTCCAATTCGGCTAAACGAGAAGCGTTGTCAAGCTCACTCTTTGCCCACGCAACATCCGCTTCAGACACTTTGAGCAGATGATCAAGATTTACGTTAAGATTGGTGACATTACACAATTCTTGGCGGTACCATTTAACATCTTGGCCCAAATTGAGTAACATATTACGTTGCTTAGTGTTAGCACTAGTCAACTTACCAATCTCAATCTCGGCTTGCTTTAAGCGGGTATCAGGATGTTGTCGGCGACCTTATAAGGGAAAGGAACTAGACGTTGGGAAAAAGGACGACAGAATGAAAAACTATGAAAAATTGGAAACGACCACTAACCTTGGAGTTCTTCAAGCTTCTTTTTCTCCTGATTGAAATTGATGCGCATACGACTGCTCTCCTTCTTTTCTACAGCTAGTTGGTGTTTCAAAGAAGCATTTGTTTGATCCACTATGGCCTTCGCTTGGCGCAGGTTGTCAAGTTCTTGTTTTAGCTAAGCATTCAGCGTGATACCACCAAGATTGCGCTGGAAATCCTGCAGAATGAAGGAGATTAGCATAGTTGGAAGTGAAATTTAGAATAAACGTATAAGGATGAAGCTGAGGCAATAATATATATATACCATGACGGCGCTGCAGAATTGTTCATAAGGAGTAAGATGAGAGACGGCAGTAGTAAGTTCGGCGGGCTTCAGCGCTAAACCAGGCTCACTTAGCTTACTCATTGATTCTAAGTAAAGAGTGTTAGAGCCACTTTCATCTTGAGATAGCAAGTTAGCAAAGGAATCCATCAGCTTGTTGGGCGGTAATTGAATCTCTGTGGAATTATTGCCAGCAGAAGTGCAAGGTTAAACATTCAGAGAAAGAAGATGACGAAGAACTGAGATGGCGTTGTCGGCAGCTGAGGCAGAGGCAGGCCCAATCAGATTATTTGATTGCTCAGGAGTTGGCATCTCAACGGTATTCTCGCCAGCAGTGTCCACATTCATCTCAGCGGTACCTTGCCCAGTGGTGGCAGTATTTGAAGTAGTAACTGGTGGAGTTATAGGAGTTTCTTCAAACACTTCATCAGCATGATGCTCACCAATAGACTTCACAGACTGATTTTCAGAAATAGGATCGTTGATGACATTAGGGTTGCTGGTCTGATTGCCTTTCTTGGAAGCACGGGACTTTTTGACCTTTGGTACCTTATCATTGTTCTTAGAAGATCCGCTGTCCTTTTTCTCGGTAGTCTCATCACCTTTGTTTTTGGAAGATTCGCCGTCCTTCTTCTCAGAAGACCCGCCATCCTTTCTTTTGGAAGAGTCGCCGCCTTTCTTAGCAGCGGAAGCAGACTTGGAACTGTCACTTTTTTTGGATCCAGCAGTAGGCATACCAGGGAGTGCACTAACAGCGGCTTTAACACGATCTGATGCGCTGAGAGGTTTCTCTGGCTTGGATTTCTTCTTGGGAGGCTGTGAAAAGGAAAATCATCGTCAGCCATTAAGTTAACAAACAGAGGCAAATATATACATATATTTCAAAGACAGCGGTAGGATGTTTGTTACCTGAACGGCGCCTCCCTCTTTTCCTTTTCTTTTTGTACCTTGCACTTTAGGTTGTTTGCAAAATTCAGGCCTTTTAGCCCAATGTCCTTTATCAGTGACAACGAATTTGCCATCCTTCTTGAGATACCGGTTTTCTTCATCCCAACGAACGGACCAAAAGTCATGCTTGGCGAGGTCAGAATGCTCAGGGAGAAATTCCTCACGAGGGATAGTTTTGTTCTCATCCATAAAACCTTTGAGCCAAGGACCGTCAACTTGGCAAGGAATATCACCCCAGTGATTTTCAGATTTGTGGCGGACTGAGGGTTTTTCAGTAGTGGACTCTTTCTTATCAACGTCTCTCAGAAATTTCTTGGTGTTATCAAAGCCTCTTCTTGACTCAAGACGATATAACCACGGCTCGCCGGCTCGGAGGCTGGGTTTCACTTGATATTGAGTTAGGAAATTCTCAACGGTGTATAATTCTTTGTTGAAAAAGGCAGGATCCCTGGTCCATTTAGGATAAAGGGAGTAGCCCTTGCTACGAGCGACCCACTCATACAACACACGAATAGAATTACCAGAAAGTTGGGCTGGATGCTTGTTAATATGCATCAGCAATTGAAGAAGGAGCGGATTGGTAGGATCGTAAAGAGGAAACTGGTACCCAGCTCTGATCTGGCCCATGGAGATAACTAAATGATTCTCATCTTGGCCTTCCCAGCGGATGTGTTCCAATGGATCAGAACACATAGTGACGCCGTCTAAAGGCGTGATATTAAGCGCTGGAGTAATTTTATGCCATGGAGTGCAATACCCCTCCCAATCATCACCCCAAGAAGGTTTACCGCCGTAATCTGTAGATTCTTTGTCATCATGATCTTCGTTCTGAGAACTTGAGGAGGACTCGGCGTCCTTACGATTGGACCCTTGCTGTTGAAATTCTAAGTTTTGGTCGTAGGAGGAGTCAGTGGAAGCCATGTGAAGACCGAAGAAGATGAAGATTGAACGGAGAACGGAAGTTGCAGAGGTGAAATTCACCGGAATAAAGAAAAAGTAGATAAAAGATGAATCTGGATGGAAAACGTTATAGAGCAATAACCAAGAAGGAGTTTTACACCAGTAAGAAGTCGAAAAGAGGCGGAAAAGGTGGTTTCAAGCAAAATAACGACGGAGCAGCGACAGTTAGGGTTTTAGAGCAGAGAAAGAGAAGAGAAAAACTGAAGAAGAAAATAGAATTTGTGAAGAGAAACAGAGTATTTATAGGAAAGGGAATCTCAACGGGTACAGCCGGTTGCAGGTCATAAAGCAACTCCGATATTTACGGCATGCCGCTGCACGTGGAGGAAGGTACTGTCATAAGAAATGCGCTGGCATTTTCAGCGGTTTGGGAATTTCATCTTCAGCGACTAAAGTCTCTAAAGATGAAAGAGGCAAAATGTAGGTGCAGAAAATGCCTTAAGCCAATTTATAAGAACTTAAGGAA